>OX401416.1:1464127-1644127 GCA_947846245.1 Cerastoderma edule
GCCTGGGGAGGGAACTTTTGTAGGCATGGGAAGGGAACTATTGTAGGCAACTATCGTAGGCATGGGGAGTTATTGTAGGCAAGGGCGAGATTGCCAATGAAGGCATGGGGAGGAAACTATTGTAGGCAACGGGAGGGAACTATTGTAGGCTAAGGGAGAGAACTGTTGTGAGGGAACCACAGTGGGCAAGGGGAGAGAACTGTTGTGAGCCTGGGGAGGGAACTTTTGTAGGCATGGGAAGGGAACTATTGTAGGCAACTATCGTAGGCATGGGGAGTTATTGTAGGCAAGGGCGAGATAGCCATTGAAGGCATGGGGAGGAAACTATTGTAGGCAACGGGAGGGAACTATTGTAGGCTAAGGGAGAGAACTATTGTAGGCAAGGGGAGGGAACTTTTGTAGGTATGGGGAGGAAACCATTGAAGGCATGGGGAGATATTGTTGGCATAGGTGAGACAGCCATTGGAGGCATGGGGAGATATTGGTGGCATAGGGGAGACAGCCATTGGAGGCATGGGGAGATATTGTTGGCATAGGTGAGACAGCCATTGGAGGCATGGGGAGATATTGTTGGCATAGGTGAGACAGCCATTGGAGGCATGGGGAGATATTGTTGGCATAGGTGAGACAGCCATTGGAGGCATGGGGAGAAAACCATTGTAGGCAAGGGGAGAGAACCATTGGAGGCATGGGGAGTTATTGTAGGCAAGGGTGAGATAGCCATTGAAGGCATGGGGAGGGAACTATTGTAGGCATGGGGAGTGAACTATTGTAGGCTAGGGGAGAGACCCATCATAGGCAAGGGGAGTGAACCATTGAAGGCATGGGCAGAGAACCATTGTAGGCAAGGGGAGACAAAAATGCAACAGTGATGAGGGCATAGGGAGGATGCAGAAATAAGACAACACACATGTTGTTTACCCAATCCTGACATAGTAAAAGATTTGATTGAACCTATGATCATACAGACTCGGTGAACTGGAGCTGCATAAGAGGAAACCATTGTTGTAAAAGGAGAAGTTTGTCTTAAGATATTTCTCCTTTTGTAACAATCTTTTCTACTCCATATGTCTGTTGCTTTCTGTTCGGACAAGTAATAAAGTTGAGGAATACACCAATTACTAGGTCAGGCTTGGGAGTTGAACAGTTATATATCTGTCATTATATAACAAATACCCTTATAGCAAAATGAGGAAAAACATTATTTTCTACCCGTTTTGCAGATTCAGATAGCAAGAAAGTTTGAAAAAATTGTGACAAAATGAATCATCTTTTGAGAAATATCTACTTTTTCCAAAGACAATGTTCTCAAAATTGAACAATATGAATAAATGTTGGATGAAGAGATATATCAATTACAGAAAATGTCAATACATGGTGAAGAACAAAATAAAACGGATTTTGTTATAGAAAGAAATGTTGCTCAAAATTAGCATGTTTTAGTGACACAATGTTTTCTTTGATTCAAAATGAAATTGATTTTTCATTTGTAACATTTCACACAATTGTGCTTTGATAATGACTTTCAAAATATTGAACCTATCACAGCTTTCCATATAGGAATAATGGCTTAAAGTTTAGTTTGAGATAGTTGAGTCCTTTCCTCTGCTGCATTCTTTTCATGATATTCTTGGTGACATTGATGAACTTGGAACACTCTGTTGATTTCCTACAAAAAAAAGAGATGCATTTTAGGAGCTTCTTTTTTAAATCTTTCTTTTAGTACTGTAATGCTTTTGAAACATTCATACAAATTTGAGAACCTAACATTTTATTACATGTAGATAAATATATAGACAGTGTATTTTCTCTGATAGGATGTGGTTGTGTCTCTAGGTCGGTATACGGACATTTGCCCCCAGACATTTGCCCCCTTTTTGGTATAGGGCGGACATTTGCCCCCTCGTCGCAATGTAGAAGGCGGACATTTGCCCCCTCATATTATTTTTTCAACTTGCTTGACATGATCATATTCCGTTATGACTTAACAGGAATTTAAATGGAAATAATAATTTGATCAGACTAACATGTCAATTTTGCTCTATTACGCCGATGGCACTTGGTCGATTATGCTCATCCAACCGTGAAATGGCGGTATACGTGCATAAGTTGATTTGACCTTATTTTTTCATTTTCGGTTTAATTATTTCTCTCATAATCAAAAGTGATGGTGATTGTTATACCGACACAAATTGGAATACCTTTGGTCTTCTTTGTTTTTTATTGTTGGCCTTGAGTGAGCCAAATCGGTAATAAGATTAAAGATATGATCAATATGTTAATTAAAAAAAAAATCAATTCATTAAGTTTCATGGTTGGATGAGCATGATTGGCCAAGTCCCAGCGGTGTGTTTTTGATTTGTTGTCTCGATTATTTTTATTTTAATTTCTTTTCAAATATAACGTAAAACGATTAGGTCATGCAAATTGAAAAAAGTTATATGAGGGGGGCAAATGTCCGCCTTCTACATTACGGCGATGGGGCAAATGTCCGCCCTATACCAAAAAGGGGGCAAATGCCGGGGTGGCAAATGTCAGCAAATGTCCCGGATTCCTTTTAG
Organism: Cerastoderma edule; assembly: GCA_947846245.1. Lineage (NCBI taxonomy): Eukaryota > Metazoa > Mollusca > Bivalvia > Cardiida > Cardiidae > Cerastoderma > Cerastoderma edule. Next base: position 1,466,689 of record OX401416.1, read on the forward strand.
GTCTCTTGACTTGATGCATTACAGTACTCATCTGATTACCCATGTTAGTTAGGAACCTGTCTTGATTTCAAGTGGGTGCAGAAGTTTACATGTAATTCACTAACTTGGTTGATTATCCAAGATCTATGTGTCATAGGGTCTCCCTTAGAAATGAATATAATCTTTTTTATACATGCTTTTAATTTTATCATATATGCACATGGCCATCATCTTTGAATTGTTTTATTCTCCAATACAATGTTTGTATATGGTTCAAGTACTTTCAGATAATTTCTTCCTGTTAAATCTTTGAAATATTATAGAAGTAGCTCTACTGTGAAAGTTCCTTAGATTCTGCAATGTTGATTATTTATAGACCATCATCAATGGAAGTAAAGTCATCTGATGTTAAATGATAAATAACACCAATAATGATCACCTTTAAATGTAGTTTTTGGCATGACATACACCTTGACTTAATATCTCACTATAAAATGCACAGACTTGTATGTGCTTATCATTTGTAAACAGAGACACTACAAGTTATCTTTGTAATACAGTCAAGCCTCGTTTATCCGGACACTTGCATTCCCAGGAGTAATGTTCGTATTAACGAATAATCCGGAATAAACAATCGGCTAGTTTCCAGTGAAATGTTTACCTATGTAGCGTTTTTCATAATAATTACTATGAAGTAAAAAAAAAAACGTAATAGTTGAAAATGATTGTCAGACATTGTCTCCTGATCGCTGTCAATGCAGCCAGTTAACACCTTTTACAAACTCGACTTTCTGCACGCGTCGATAATTACAATTAGGTTAGACCAGTTAACTGACCAAATGACCAATTTAAAAACAATCAACACCTTTCATTACACTACACTTGGTGACATTTTATGATCAAGCATACGTGTGAATTTGTCAAAGGTGTGAATGTTGGATAACCGTATCGTCAATTAACGTAGGTTATCGCAAAAAAATCATTATGCTGGGTTCTGGATTAGTCCTGCGCATATACTATTAGAAGTTAGGCTTGGTTCCGGAGCAGGAACACAGATTTGCAGGATTAAACAGTAGAATTAATGAAGGTAAGGACAGTTCCCTACAAATTCTGTTCGGATGGCGAATAATCCAGATTAACGACGTTCGAACTATCGAGGCTCAACTGTATTTTACAACAATGAGAACACAAGTACAATGAGAACACAAGTTTATCCTTTTTGTATAACTCATCATTCAGTGACATGTAGTCATGTTGAAGAATGGCAACAGTTCACCTACAAATGCTTTCATACTAATCAGCCGGACATCAATAAGGCCTCTGGAAGGAATGTGCCTAAAATTAATCGAAGTCCATTAGACATTAATTAAAGATTGACAATTCATAATCATTACTCACTTATCCTTTTCTCATCTTTTCGTCCCTCTTAAGCTTGAACATATCTTCATAAACTGTCAATGAAGGTGAAATGCCTCATCTTGAGATTTCATATTCTAAGGGTGTGACTGTTTAATACCTGTTTAAAGAACAATTAGATCATATTAAAGTACAATGTAGGTAGATGTTCAATTGTTTTTGCTTATACCCATTCCCTCAAATATGTGTTTATCAACTCATCTGTAATGATTTGAAATATTGTAATGAAATCAGAATTTACTTGTCAAGAGCTTCATGTGTCGGAATTATTTCTACAGGATAACACACTAATTTTGTTTGTCTATATGTTTCACTTGATACATGTCTCATCTCTGTATACAACTGTGTTGTGGAGATATCTCACATTCATAAACCATTAAAACAATTTATTAAACAATGATCTTTAATTTATGTCTTGTGAAATAATTGAAATTAACAAGTCTTGGACCCAGATTATGAAATGGGTTAATATGTTTATTATGTGACACTATTTATAAACCAAGTTTAATGTTTAAACCCTTTCCTAAACAATAACGACATTTGACCACTTTGTTGCAGACAACCTAAGAAAACATTGAGGGAAAAGGAGAAATTGCTCGTGAGGAGAAAATTTTCCTTTTCCCACAATGTTTTCTGGCCAATCAGAAGATTATTTTCGAATTTCATAACATTTTGAAATGTCGTCTGCAAATTTTTTCAAATTGGGACAATCAAAAATTTGGCATTTGGGAAAGGGTTAAAACACTGAAGGCCCTTAGGATTGTTTCACAGAAAACATAGGTTTTCAGCATCTTTAAAAATATGATTTTGAAAATGGTCATTTATTGGATAATGTTTAAATCATCTTTCTAACAGGTGTTACTTACACAACAAATTCTGTGAGATGACAAGTCCCTTTAACTTTTCACTGTGATATTCCCAGGCTGGAGGTTTGATCTTCTGACAGTAGGACTGTTTAAGTCCTGTTTTGGAAAATTATTTATATTAATACACAATCTCTCAAATCATGCTTTCTCTCACCATATACTAAAAAATTATCCATTTGTAATAAAGCTCTGCTTACCAATGACTTGAAATACCAAAGTGACAAAAGAAGTTGCTTTTCAAGAACAATCTAGTAATTGTTTGATATCTACAAAGTATCATGATAAAAATGAAAGACTTGTTGTTCATTCATTTATTAAGGTTTTTCATTGCTTCAACTATATAAAGACACCAAACTTGTCTGCCCATGAAGGCTGGTAAAGCCAGGTAGTGCCATTGCCATTCTATAAGCCATTCAGAAAACTACCTCTCATAAAACCCCAATGACCACACTGGAATTTAAAACCACATGGAGAAGGGTACATGTGATCCTAAGTTCTGAACTCTATATTACCAACAGAGCATGGTGTGCTTATCATGACAGAACGATCCTTTGACTATGTGTCTACTAAAACCTTAATATTCAAATGAAGTAATAAGTAAAGTTAAACTTCATAATAATTTGAAAACTCCATGTAAATTGATCAAAAGTGTTTTATTTGAGGTTTTAAAGCAGAAATGATTGTAGAAAAACATTTTATGAAACAAATTAAACTGCTTAAAGTAAATCCTTAATAGATTAGCATAGATAATATAATGGTGGAAGGATTATTCCTCATAATTGAGGTATGGATTTTGCACACTCCCAGACCATAAACGTTGCCGCTTTGGGTCTCCCTTTTTTCTATACTTGGCCTAAAGACTATCAACAATATATGCACTATAACATGCTATGCTGGATCTATGGTATGCCTACACCAACGTTGACTCTAAATGCAATTCTACAGTGAAATGAAGCGAGATGTTTGCCCATACACAATTGATTTAAAATCTCAATTAAAACTCATTAAGACGCATTTACAGCAGACGATTTTCATACAACAATATGACCTTTTTCTAGAATCAATTTGTATTTAAGAAATTTTTGGTTAAGCTATACCTGAATGTTGAGTATAGCATATAGTGCATGTAGTTGCCAAGTATATTAAAAAGGAAGACCCACTGTTTTGTCTCCATGTGGCTATCGTGTGACTGTTTGCGATAATATCCAATGCTAGCCAACCGGTTTGGGCATATCCATTGAATTTTCAAAAAGAACATCATTCTGGTCATCATCGATATATAAGAAGATTATTATGAACCCTACAAGTACAATTCAGGAGCTATTCTTTAATTGAGGGTTATCATATACAGATATGATTATTTTGACTTTAACAGACCATCCATTGTAGACCACTTCACTTTCACCAGTTTGAGTGACGTACAGCGTAACACAATGTTAACCACTCCTGTATTGTATACACACACATTATACTTTTAGTTTAAGAGTGAGTAAATCGGATTGGTCAACTAACTTGTTATAACGACTAAACTATCTCCTTATAATGAGATAGTTAAGTCAAAATAATGACTTAACTATCTTGTTATTTTGAGATAGTAAGTGGAAATAACGTTATTTTGAGTAAAAAAGTCGAAATAGACACCTTAATCTTGTCATTTTGAATTGATAAGTCGAAATAACGACTTAATTATCTCGTTATTTCAAGTTTGTAAGTCAAAATAACAACTTAGCTCTCTTGTTATTTTGACTTACTAACTCGGAATAACGAGAAAAAAATGCAAACATGTCACATCTATGCCACCGTATTCACACCTTTTTAAGTTTTAGTAATTTCATTCAAGAACTATTTTTTCATGAATACCTTGTATAGAATCCATGTATTGGTCACGGCTTGACTGTTCAATTCAAACTATTTTTGGCCATCACCTGAAATAAAGTTGATAAAACTATTGGCTAATGAATCAATGCACATTTAGAACAAGTATGAAAATATATACTTATACCTTTATAGTGGAAAGGGAAGAAGTCCTTGTTGAAGCACTTTCATCTTTTGTAACTTTTGCTACAATACATGAAAAAAAAGACACAAATGAGGGAAAGATAATTCAATTCATTTGCATTTTCACAATTGTTCACTTAAACTTTTTAATAATTGACTAATTTGGAATAGTGTTTTAATCATATAGTTGTAGTTAGTGCATATATCTTTATTTCTGGCACTTTCATATAAATGATGCACAATATGACTTCCAAGTCACAAGTGACTTCTTTCCTATTTGAACACAATTGAGATGAGTCGTAGATGAAAAAGAACGCATCATGCATGGGCCAGCAGTTGAGGAAGTGGTCCCAAGTGTAAGCCCCACCAGTGTGTTTGGATTTGTTGAAATGTCCTTTGGCAAAACCCTAGCCTAAATTCAGTAAAGGTCATATCATAATTAAAAACAAAAGCAATCATCATTACTAACCTTTCATTTTATAGCATTCTTCGCACTTCAGCGCCAATGTTTTCAGCTTAGTTTTCATTGCAGCTGGACACCCAAATTCGTATTCTCTAGCTGGAGATTTGAACTTCCTACAGCTTATCTGTTAAATACCTGCATTAAAAACCAATATGATAATAACAATATTTTCGTACATTTATGCTTTCTTTTTAACCAATTAATAATTTTGTTTCCTCCTTTGTTTCTTGCTGTTTACGTCATTTCACTGCAATACCTGTAAAAGAAGAAAAGAACAAAGCATTATATCTGAAAATATGAAAGCTATTAACAACTGTCAAAGAAAAAAAGATTAGACATGACCAGTGCAACCTTGACCCTGCACACGAGAAATCAACCAAAGCCAAACAGATGCTCATCAGTCTGGGCATATCCACTGGCACTCTTTATGTCGATACCCATTCAGGGGTGAGCGGCAGGGTAGTCCCAATTAAAATAGAAATAACCTGGAGGGTTTCCTCTCAGTCCAGACCCATTGGACCAACCTTACTGTGCTGGATTATCCAAAGTGATATTTTACACAGATATCAACATTTAAGTTTGCAGCCTCTCTACATTATACATGAAACCATTTGTGTAAGGAAGAAGATTGGATTCAAGTAATTTTCATCTATTTAAGAGAAATAAAAGGTAAATACTAAAGTGGATGTTAATTTCTGAAATTAATCATAATTCCTTTGTGCCAATTGACCACAGGACAAATCCGCGCCCACATATTTGTCAGACGTGTTTTCTTTTTAATTTCTGTACAAGGCTAAATTCTGTGTCAGCAACATGTCAGTCATATTACGACTTTCCTGGGATTCACCAGTACTTGGCTAGGCTCTTAAATGTCTTGCACAACAACATTTATTCACTACCAAGAAACAAGCGGTGCAAGTGTGGCTCAAACCTGAGACCCTAATGTCCTCCACCTTAACGGCTAGGCCATGCAGGACACCAGATATGTTTTCTCTATAGATAATACTGAAAGTAATACTCACATTCATTTGTTTGTGAAAGATTTGTATAATCTTTTATTGATTGAAGCCTTATTAATTTTAATTTTAAGGCAGTTAGTTTAATCACTATTTCTAATGGTTTTAAATCATGTTTTGTCATCATTCCTTTATTTCTGCATGAATGTACTGTTGCCTTTTATATTTTGCACATAATTTATAAAGCATATCATATCGAAACCCGGGCCAGTGATTTGACATCATGCAGTGTTCTCCGTGACCATTAAAGGTTTTGTAACACTGAGTTAATAGTATTTCACTTTTAGTACAGCTTTCTTGGATTTCATCAGTACTAGTCTAGTGCCAAAGGACACTTCCACAAACATCCACATCTAAGGGTACCTTGTTTGATTGATGCAAATTATAAAAGTGATCAGTGGGTTGCTGGATGGATTGATAATCTTACCATTGAGAGATGTATAAGCAGGTTTAAAGAATATTAGATGCAGAGGTGATCCACTTTAACACCAATAGCACAGAAAACTTAAGTCAACATGGAGACTATTTTCAGTAAAAGTTCTTATTCAATTTCATTTGAAACTTAGATCACTTTTATCTGAATGCACTTTGGTGTTTTGAAAATAACTTAAATGTAAAATATCTGTACATTGTGGACCCAACAATTCTTGTGAACAACATTTAGGAATTTCATACAAAATAAAGCAGGTATTATAAAGTCATACTTGTGGTGTGCTCTGATGTTTTTCACCACAAAAGTTTAGCATTTACAAGAGTGGCTGTCATTTGACAAGTAATCTAGATTAATCAACTTCTGCGAAACAGAAGAAAATATGATCATATAAAGCATCTTAAAGCCATACTTGTGCTCATTTACACTTAAATTGTGAAAGTTCTGGAAAAATTGAAAATTAAATTAACTCAAAATCACTTTAAACTCCCTTTTACAGAGGAATTGAGACTTAACACATTCACATGATGCACATGAAAACTATAAGGTTTGTTTACAATTAGCGATAAAACAAGGCCAGCCGAGAAACATTGGGAACCAATACACCCTAGAAATCTTTAATTTTGAATGTTCACGTTAATTTTGGATATATGACAGTATTTTTATGCCTTTCATGTGATTTTTATTTCATATTTTTTATGTCACTCGAATGTAAACAATGGAGTTTGATTGTTGGGCGCCAAATTTGTGAAAATAGCACTTTGAAAAATAGATAATAAATGGTTCACACGTTATATTGTCACGATTCTATGGTTTTTCGCTATGTTTCAACATATTCTATCATAATTTATAACTCATATTACCAAGTTTTGCAGTTTTTCTGAGCACTAGTTTGCTTTTAAGTGTCAGTGATTTTTCTCTCAAAGCATGAAGGAAACAATATTTGTTTGATACTTTCAATTTTCCTGATGTTCTTTTGAATGATTAAGATAAGAGCCTGTCATTAAACCCAATGAGGGAATGAGATGATGCTTTCAGCTTTTTGTCTGAATATACTATTTACCCACAACAAGCATTATGATGAAATAACCTTTAATGTGGGTTGATATTATTCACTGTATGAATATCTGAAGGTGACTTAGTGTTGGTAACATTGAGATCAAATTTTGGTAAATTGCCATTGTACATCCACTAATTGTTTTCTGCTTGGAATGAAAGGGAACCAAACACTTAGAATACTGGGTAATTTTCTTAAATAAGTTTTAAAACATTCTTTATTATTGAAATAAAAGATATCAGTTTCTCAGGAATGATAGTAAATAGACGTAAATAGACAATTCATAATGAGTAAATGATAGAAAATCAATAATTTGTAATGAGTTAATGATAATGATAATAAATAAGAACGTGGTCTTTTTGTAAATACTTTATTGTTACACAATGAACACGGTCTGAAAAAAGAAAGAAATAATATTCAAGTAGCCATTTACAATATCCATACAGTGAATGAACAATGGGTCAAATGGCTAATCAATATGAAATGTGATGATTGGATATAATGGGAAAATCAATCTAAATTACCTCAAATTAAGACTTTAAGAATCTTGTATGTTTTCATTGTAAATGGTGGATGCACATCCAAGGGAAGTAACCATGACAGTATAATAGTGGATGCCTTAGCTTTGTATCTAAGGGAGGTAACCAATATACTGTCACAGTAACTGGATATGTTGATAATCCTATATCTCCCCCCAAGTCATTTGAAATATTTTTCACAAGGACTGAAATAGTTAATGTGTATCAACAGCATTATTAAATACGACTAGAGATGATAAGAATGATTTAAATGTCACAATGCATAGACGTATAATGGGAAGACTATGTGTCATAGTCACTGTGCCACACAGGCTTTCTGGTGACGCGGGATGACCGACGAAGTGGTGCCGATGGCACACAATTGTCAGATTGGGTTGTGGGGGACGATGGAGTGGGGATGTGGGATGTGGCCGGGGTCATGTCTTTCCCTGTTTCCTCGGTGGTGGTTGGGAGGTCTAACGGAATGTCCTTAGAGTCATCCTTGCTGTCAGATAGTCCTGTGTAAGGGTCAGTAAAGGGAAGACTACTCTCTTCTGATAACTTCGAACTCAACTTTGAGAGATTTAAATTATTCGCTTTTCAACTCGCAAATACATAACTATGGACTGTCCTGCTGAATTTTTTCAATTCCTGTTGGCTGTTTTGTACATACTGGGAAAAGTTGCTGTTATTCTTTTTATCATACCGTGTTCATAAATAAGAACGTGGTCTTTTTGTAAATACTTTATTGTTACACAATGAACACGGTCTGAAAAAAGAAAGAAATAATATTCAAGTAGCCATTTACAATATCCATACAGTGAATGAACAATGGGTCAAATGGCTAATCAATATGAAATGTGATGATTGGATATAATGGGAAAATCAATCTAAATTACCTCAAATTAAGACTTTAAGAATCTTGTATGTTTTCATTGTAAATGGTGGATGCACATCCAAGGGAAGTAACCATGACAGTATAATAGTGGATGCCTTAGCTTTGTATCTAAGGGAGGTAACCAATATACTGTCACAGTAACTGGATATGTTGATAATCCTATAGATAATACATGAATATTTTGAATGAGAAAGGAATAAAAATTTGTTGTGAATTCTAATCACCAAGAAAGAATAATATCAATTCAATCCTGAAAGTCTCTAAAAGCTCCTGAATAGTGTCAACATTAAAATATTTAGAGCAAATATTCTTTGAAACTCAATGCAATAGTTATATGTTTGTTGGAATGCATTCAGGGGAACTTCCTTAGAAAGAAATCTGTAATCATGTGTGAAAGAACAATTCAGATTTGTGCAATTGTAACTTCACTGCATACCAATCTGCAAGAAGGGTACTGTTGGAAAAGGATGTATTGAATGGAACGCATTCAGGGGATCTTCCTTAGACAGAAACCTGTCATCACATGCGAAAGAACAATTCAGATTTGTGCAATTGTAACTTCACTGCATACCAATCTGCAAGAAGGGTACTGTTGGAAAAGGATGTATTGAATGGAATGCATTCAGGGGATCTTCCTTAGACAGAAACCTGTCATCACATGCGAAAGAACAATTCAGATTTGTGCAATTGTAACTTCACTGCATACCAATCTGCAAGAAGGGTACTGTTGGAAAAGGATGTATTGCATGAAGTGCATTCAGAGGACCTTCCTTAGACAGAAATCTGTATTCATGTGTGAAAGAACAATTCAGATTTGTGCAATTGTAACTTCACTGCATACCAATCTGCAAGAAGGGTACTGTTGGAAAAGGATGTATTGCATGGAATGCATTCAGGGGATCTTCCTTAGACAGAAACCTGTCATCACATGCGAAAGAACAATTCAGATTTGTGCAATTGTAACTTCACTGCATACCATTCTGCAAGAAGGGTACTGTTGGAAAAGGATGTATTGAATGGAACGCATTCAGGGGATCTTCCTTAGACAGAAACCTGTCATCACATGCGAAAGAACAATTCAGATTTGTGCAATTGTAACTTCACTGCATACCATTCTGCAAGAAGGGTACCATTCTCCAAATTTTTATGGAATTTAATCAATTAAAACATTCAATTTTGATTGCCAGATGGATTTAATGTATTTTAAGACAGGGGGTTTAAAATCAATGTATGGAACTGTATGGACTCTGATATAAGACGATTTAGTGTTGCTTTTGCGGATTTTCAATACCCATGATATCAGTATGGCTTGGTAGCCAACAGCCAACACAGAACACAAGTCTGTTTGAAGACAAACTGTGGTATATTGATACATGGTCCAAGGGAGATAAATCTTGTGAGTATGCTGAAATAGAACTGTAATAGTTATCTACCAAATGACGTAAGCTACTCTTCAATAAGAAGTTATTGTTGGTATGATCATAAAAATGAATACACAAATTAAAACCATTGAAACAGAGTAATGACTTGTTTCTGCGTTTATCCTGTGTTGTAAGGACACCACAAATTGGCGACGAGGACGAAACGAATCTACAATGTTCAGTGCATCCTAAGAACTAACTGTCAAGCGGTAAATACGTGCAATGGCGACGTACGGCCGAATTAATGAATTCGACGAACAGACTGAAGATTGGGGTCAGTACATTGAACGTTTAGGCCATTACTTCGTAGCAAACGAAATTGACGATAATGGAAAGAAACGGGCCATATTTCTATCAGTTTGCGGTAGTAAAATCTACAAACTCATGTGCGATCTGCTGTCACCAGCCAAACCTGGTGATAAAACATTCGCTCAACTGGCTGAAATTGTCAAAAACCATTTACAACCCAGGCCATCCGAAATCGTACAAAGATACAAGTTCCACAGTTGTTTCAGAACGAGTGACCAATCAGTATCAACCTATGTTGCTCATTTACGTCATCTTTCTGCTGATTGTAACTTTGGAGACACTTTAGAGCCTATGTTACGAGACAGATTGGTTTGTGGGGTAAACAATGACCGGATTCAGCGACGGTTACTGTCTGAGCGTGAATTAACTTTTGAAAGGGCATTAACAATAGCTCAGGGAATGGAACAGGCAGAGCAGAGTGCTGCAGATCTACAGAAAAATGAGAAAGTGGGTGCAAACAGTCATTCTGTAAATAGGGTCAAACATGACAAACAGTCCAACTATTCAAAGAAGCAGACTCCTCCATTGAAAGAGTGTTGGAGATGTGGTGGGAAGAAACATACTCCTCAAGAGTGTTTCTTTAAAGACAGTGAATGTTATATTTGCAAGAAAAAGGGGCATATCAAAAAGAAATGTAATGAAGCCCAAGAAGGTACTTCATCAAAGAACAAAAGTAGTTCAAGATACAAAAAGAAATCAAAGCATCTGTACTTAGATGGAAAAGAAGACAATAGTTCAGACAATGAGTATAACTTTTATAGAATGAATTCAAATAAAAGAGAGAAACCCATAGTTGTGAACTTTCTGTTAAACGGCATATCAGTCCCCATGGAAATAGATACGGGAGCTTCCAAGTCAGTTATATCGCGAAAGACGTTCAAGAACATAGACGGGAAAATGAAGCCAACTCATGTTAAGTTAAGGACATACACGGGGGAAGAGATACCAATCGTGGGCGAAACCATGATACGAGTATCCAGTGGAAACCAAACGAGCGATTTTACAGCGATCGTTGTCGAAGGCGATGGTCCAGATTTGGTCGGAAGAGACTGGCTTCAATCTATACAACTGAACTGGCATAGTATTTTTAAAACGCTCGAAAGTACTGATGAAAACGAGTTAATTCGTGATTTTGAAGGCATTTTTGACGGCGAAAGAGGTACTTACCAGGGAATTAAAGCTAAGATAATACTTAAAGATGGGGCACAGGCCAAATACTTTAAGGCAAGAGCAGTACCATACGCACTTAAAGAAAAAATTGGTAAGGAACTGGATAAGTTAGAGACAGAAGGTACAATAAGGAAAGTACAATACTCAGAATGGGCAGCTCCAATAGTGCCAATAGTGAAAGAAGATGGAAGTATCAGGATATGCGAGAATTATAAAGTAACCATAAATCCTGCGTCACAATTGGACAATTACCCCATTCCAAAGACTGAAGATTTATTCGCGAACTTGAAAGGAAAATACTTTTCCAAGTTAGATCTCAGTAACGCGTACCAGCAGATTGAATTAGATGAAAATTCAAGACAATACACTACAATCAATACTCACCAAGGACTTTACGAGTACAATAGACTTTGCTATGGAATATCTTCAAGTCCAGGAATATTCCAAAGAGTTATGGATAACATTGTACAAGGGCTAGAAGGAGTAAGGGTGAGAGTAGATGACATTTTAGTAGCGGGAAATACTGTGTATGAACACAACACAAGAGTACGCGAGGTTTTTAAGAGACTTCAAGAAGCAGGAATGAAACTGAAGAAAAGTAAATGCATCTTCATGGGTAAAGAAGTGATATATCTTGGACATAAAATATCAGAATCAGGGGTTGAACCACTTAAAGAGAAAATTCAAGCAGTGGAAGCAATGGAAAGACCCACTGACAAGAAAGAGCTACAGAGCTATTTAGGGTTGATAAACTATTATTCGAGATTTCTACAAAATATCTCGACAGTGTTAGCGCCAATGTACTTACTTCTTCAAAAAGGAGAACCATTCACCTGGGGCAAACAACAAGAAGAGTCGTGGATTAAATCTAAAAAACTATTAGTTGAATCAGACCTAGTGCATTATGATCAAAGTAAGGAAGTCATACTTACATGTGATGCGTCACAATATGGAGTGGGAGCAGTATTAGCTCACAAAATGGAAGATGGTTCGGAACGACCGATTGCTTTCGCGTCCAGAACATTAACCAAGAGTGAAAAGAATTATAGCCAAATAGAAAAAGAAGGACTAGCTATTATTTTTGGGGTTAAAAAATTCCATCAGTATTTGTATGCAAGCAAACAGTTTCGTATCATTACGGATCATAAGCCTTTGTTAGGATTGTTCAAAGAGGGCAAAGGGACATCAATGATGGCTTCGGCAAGAATCGTTCGTTGGTCATTAATATAAAGTGCTTACAACTACATCCTTGTGCATAAGCCTGGATCATGCATAGGGCATGCAGATAGTCTGAGTAGATTTCCGCTAAAAACGGACAATAAGGAACCACCAGTACCAGGGGAGACAATGCTGTTAATGAACTTCCTGGAAACAAGTCCCGTGACTTCAAAACAGATTAGACAATGGACAGCTAGTGATCCGGTTTTGAGTAAGGTGAAAACATACATTCTGCAAGGTTGGTCATTTGATGTTGACAATGACTATAAGCCATACTTTAACCGTCAAAGTGAACTGAGTGTGGTTAGTGACTGCATACTTTGGGGAACAAGGGTAATTGTACCACCACAAGGTCGTGAAAGGTTAATAAATGAACTACATGATGGACATATTGGCATGAGCAAGATGAAAGCACTAGGACGTTCATATCTATGGTGGCCAAATATGGACAAAAACATCGAACTTAAAGTAAAAGAGTGTCATACTTGCCAGATCAACAGTAAGACTGAAACCAAAGGACCATTACATTCATGGGATTGGCCTGGAAGACCATGGTCAAGAGTTCATATCGATTATGCTGGACCTTTCATGGGGAAAATGTTTCTCGTGATTATTGATGCGCACTCGAAATGGATGGACGTATATCCAACTTCAACAGCGACATCAGAGGCAACTACCGAGTTGTTACGACAATCATTCGCTACAAATGGATTACCAGATGTCATCGTTTCGGACAATGGAAGTTGTTTTACCAGTGACGAATTTCAAAAATTCATGACGCTTAATGGTATAAAACACATTACATCTGCGCCATATCATCCATCAACCAATGGATTAGCGGAACAAGCGGTTCAAACATTCAAAAATGGAATGAAAAAGCAAGGAGCAGGTTCGATACAAACGAAAGTATCAAGATTCTTATTCCATTATAGAACAACATGTCAATCTACAACTGGACAAACACCTGCAGAGCTGCTGTTTAATCGGAAGCTGAAAACTCGTTTGGATTTAATTCAACCAAATCTCAGAGAAAGGGTAGAGAGGAAGCAGTGCCAACAACAAATTAACCATCCCTGCAAGAGTAAAAGTGAATTTCAAGAAGGTGATCATGTGTATGTTAAGAATTACGGTGTTCATGGTGATAAGTGGTTAAAAGGTAATGTAATTGAGAAAAATGGTTCAGTGTCATTTAAAGTAAAGTTGAATGGTCAAAATGTGGTAAAAAGGCACATAGATCAGATGAAAAAGTGCTACGAAAATGAATCAAGTGAAAATGAGTGGGAAAAGAATGTTCCTTTTTCACATTGATGAGTTGGAAAAACAACGCGATCAAGTGATTATTCACGACCAAGAGACTCCCAAGGAAAACACTGAAATGGTAACCGACCAAACACAAACAGTCGAGAAGTCTGTCAGACCAATCAGAGAACGAAGGAGACCTGTCAAACTGAAAGACTATGTGTAGACAAGAGCTGTTTGTTATACAATGTTTTCAAACTTTGTGTTAACTGAAGTAATAATGTTTTAAGTTACTATTTGTTTAAGACAATTAGAACAAGGATAGTTCTGCTTAGAAATCATAACTGTTTCCAAATGTTTGATTTATAGTTTCAATATAAAAAGTTAGTTTCTGGTTTTCAAAAGTAAACTTATGAAAAATCTAAGGAGGAGGATATGTGGTATATTGATACATGGTCCAAGGGAGATAAATCTTGTGAGTATGCTGAAATAGAACTGTAATAGTTATCTACCAAATGACGTAAGCTACTCTTCAATAAGAAGTTATTGTTGGTATGATCATAAAAATGAATACACAAATTAAAACCATTGAAACAGAGTAATGACTTGTTTCTGCGTTTATCCTGTGTTGTAAGGACACCACACAAACTATGGGAAATCCTTTAAACTGTCCCATATACCAATGAGTTCTCCAGTCTTTGATTTGATAAATCTTACAACATTGATAAAGAATCATAGATATAAATTTGGTGGAGTTTGCAAGATCCACCAGGTTAAGAGCAAGGCCTATAGCTTTAAGATAGAGTACTAGTCTGTAAGGCAGCATTTCTTTACACTTTCTCCATATACAGCTGCAGCTGTAACAGAATTGCCATCTTTGGATCCATCAGTGTGAATAAGTCTATAGGAAGAAAATTTCTTTTTAATCTTAAGCTATTAAATGTGAAAAATAACTATCAGTTTCTTTTTTCTTATGAGAGGTTAGCTCAATCAAAAGGTTCAATGTCCATAGAGGAATGACAAATGTCTTGAACTGGGTGATAGATTATCTATAACTGGCTTCATGGGAATACTAAATGAATGAGGAAATACCAAATGAATGAATTGTATTTGGTTTCTGTTGAAAATGTGTGTGTATTTGGGGTTAAAAACCACTCTTTGAGTAGGGCTAAAAAGATTTGATATAATTTCACAAAGTATTGAAGAGATAATTGTCCTCTTTTATAACATAGAGAAGGTTCATTAGCTTCTGCATAGGCCTGGTTTCAAGAAGAGATTATTGTAAGACAAGATGTTTCAAGTCAATTGCAAATCTACATACAACACACATTTGATGAAGGAAATGCAAGTAGGAAAGAAAGAACACCCTGTATAACATGTAAGTATTTAGAATGAAATGAAAACTGGTTCAATGAACATCACACTTAAGCATCAATATAGTTCATTTCAATTTCATCTGCTAGTTAATCATGAAGGAAATGTTTCAAAACGGTGGTTAAAGGGTACTCATGTAAAGATTTTGAGATGATCATGAATGTATGATGACAGTGGGGAAGGGCGTTTGTGTTTGTTTTAAAGGAATCAAATGCCCTGTCAACAATAGTTCAGTTATTTTAAAAATTCCTTTAGGGCAGATATGCGTGTATTGTTGGGCGTGATTTTGCGAGACTTCGTAAAATCAGTTAATTAGCATAACAACAAGAGATCGATTGGTCAGTACAAAATCACTCAAGTATATCATGTTATTCTGCACGTGAACAACAAGAATTTGATTGGTCAACATAAGATCACTCATGTATATATTGTAAGTCCGCACGGGAACTAATTACGGCTTTGTTAATTTACGGACAGTCGACATATTATTATTTGTGTTCTTTTTCAATAGGAGTAGAGTTTTCGCTGTGTCTCTCCTCGTCTTTTAGACAATATTTTTTCGATGTATTTATAGTGATCGTTATCCAAACCGGAGTCAGTGGATTACTTTTTCTTACAGTCTTTCCCTTTGGGGAGCCTTCAGGAGAGGAACTTAGTGAATTCATTAAGTGAAGCAGTACCTTTTTCTTTTTACACTGTATTTAATAATGTCGGAAAAACCTTCAAGGAGTAAGGCTACGGTGGATTACAAGAAGTTGGATTCCGATGGGTTTAGTTCTGTGTATACTCCTCCCGGTAGTCCTACAAAAAAGGACTCTTCAACGGGAGGTAGAGCAGGGGTTGTTACTTCCGGTACAGACGATTCGGCCTTTTTAAACGAGAAAGCCCGGCTCGTTAACAAGCTAACGGAGCTCAGACAGAAACAGGAGCTAGCGGCACTCCAGAGGGAAATTGGAAATTGAAATTCCAAAGGAATCAAACGCCCTGTCAACAATAGTTCAGTTATTTTAAAAATTCCTTTAGGGCAGATATGCGTGTATTGTTGTTTACAAGACCCATTTGTTTATCCATCTAAAGCGAAAGCGAAATTTAGAAGGAAGGAATGGGATGTATGTGTAGTGGCATTGTAAGGATTTGGTTGTACCTTGTTAGTCAAGATGAACAAAAATCAATCCATGCTTAAGAATGAGATGTGATTTGAGTGTTAAACTACATAGGCGTAGGAGCTGGGGAGGGGTAGGGCGGGCAGCCCCCAATATCCAGACAGGGGGGGCCAGAGTATACTTTGGCCCCCCCAATATTCACAATGGCAAATGAAGATATTTGAAAAGAAAAATAAAAGAAACGAAATTTAACAGCAGAATAAAAATAAAAGTGTATTTTAGTGCTTTATCTTATACCAATTCGCCTTTTGTTATGAACAATTACAAAAATCTTTTTGACGTCATCACCGCAAATGGCAATCTGAACACATTGCCATGGGTTTATCTAATGAAAACTCAGCTCACAAAAATACCTGGGAAGTCTTGATTGACGAAAACAGTGGTGTAAAACATGTCCTGAGATGTCAGACTCAATAGCATGATAGTGTCTTCAATTCTTAGCTAAAGCTTGAGAAATAATATAATTCTAACACCAATTCAGTTGAAACCGTGGCTGTGACAGTCTGGTCGCTGTTACTTTTTGTTTAGATCAATACAGTTAATTTCCACGTGAGATCGAGACCTGGCATATCCCTTTTTCTTTTTTTCTTTTTTTTTTTTATTAAAGATACACATTTTCATACGCTTTCTTTTAATTCTCATAATGTTATTGAATTTGTAAATGCATGAATAGTCATGAACAAGTTTAGGAACATTTATTAGACCGGTCCTGAAGTTGCCCCCATGTTGAAAATGCTCCTACGCCTATGAACTAATGGATATGTGAGAGTGTTAATGTATAATGTGGATGGTCAGGCAGGTGTTTGTAAAGAATGGGTAAAACTTTAACAACTTGAGAAAGACAGTTGCAAATCAAGGTATCATGAAATGTTTATACAAGATGAAAAGTCCATATGTAATCAGCTAGCAGTGATGACCATTTTATCAAGGATAGAATACTGATAACGATAACAATGCAATTAAACCTAATTAATAGTGCCTTTCGTTGCTAATATGGGGTTAACATCATGTCAACAGTATGTTAATTGTTTTATAGCTTTCCTGTATTTTAACAGTACAGGGCAGTGTCTTGCCCAAGGTCACTGTCATGAAAAATCCCAGTGGCGCTGGTGAGGCTTTAACCAATAACACCTTGTAACCATTTTACCTGAACCACTGAGCCATGCAGGACCCTTATAATGCTTTATAATGTGCTTTAAGAGTTTTTGTTGATTTTCTCCAGAAAAGTAAAAGCAACAAAGCATACAGTTTTTAATGCATTAAATCCACAGGTTAAGGTTTTTTTCTGATAAGTAATAAGTTTCAAACAGCATACATGATATAATAATTAACATGAAACTGGTTCCATTTTTTCCATCAAGACAAAGGTGTAACAACAGCTATGGTTATCTGGCATACTCCAGGATATAAGGTTGTACAAAAAAGAGTATACATTCAAGTTAACTTGCTTGTCACTTCAGCATTAACATTCCCTACGACCCAAAACTCCATATCAAGAGGTTAAAGGTCTGCATTGGTACTAACATTTAAAGAAACCAATTAAAGTCGAGAACCCTGCCAATCCTTACAAGAACACAAAGCCTAGGAATTTTACAACACACCACATTCTGAGGTTCTGAATATGATGCAAGCATAAATGTATACATGCATGCTCATCCCATTCCGGAAAATAACCAACTATCCACAACCATTTTTAAGTTTTCTCCATCAAAATGTAAAATGAAATAACATACTTTTTGAACAATTCAGCAAAAAGACACATATCTGACAATCCCAAACCTTCACATATTACTAGATGATCCACATTGCCACCAACATGCTTTGTGCATATACAACCCCCAAACAAAGAGAAACCACCTTTAAATCTCTGTTTAATACCTGATGGAATGCAAGGCAGATCCTGCCCACTGGATACAAACCCACAGTCCTCAAGTATACATACAAATATTCTATTGATTGTTGGCACTGTGTCATTTAAGTGCTAGGCAGATCCTGCTCAACAGGATACAAACACACAACTTCCAAACTGATTATGTTTTTGTGCTTTTTAAATGCTAGGCAGATCCTGCTCAACTGGATACAAACCCACAACTTCCAAACTGATTATGTATGTGCTTTTTAAATGCTAGGCAGATCCTGCTCAACTGGATACAAACCCACAACTTCCAAACTGATTATGTATGTGCTTTTTAAATGCTAGGCAGATCCTGCTCAACTGGATACAAACCCACAACTTCCAAACTGATTATGTATGTGCTTTTTAAATGCTAGGCAGATCTGCTCAACTGGATACAAACCCACAACTTCCAAACTGATTATGTATGTGCTTTTTAAATGCTAGGCAGATCCTGCTCAACTGGATACAAACCCACAACTTCCAAACTGATTATGTATGTGCTTTTTAAATGCTAGGCAGATCTGCTCAACTGGATACAAACCCACAACTTCCTAACTGATTATGTATGTGCTTTTTAAATGCTAGGCAGATCCTGCTCAACTGGATACAAACCCACAGTCCTCAAGTATACAGATAAATATTCTACTGATTGATGGCACTGTGTCCTGTAAGTGCTAGGCAGATCCTGCTCAACTGGATACAAACCCGCAACTTCAAAACTGATTATGTATGTGCTTTTTAAGTGCAAGGCAGATCCTTCTCAACTGGATACAAACCCACAACTTCCAAACTGATTATGTATTTGTGCTTTTTAAGTGCTAGGCAGATCCTGCTTAACTGGATACAAACCCACAACTTCAAAATATTGATAACTTTCTTACATACTTTGGGCTATGTGCTCTTTGAGTGCCAGGCAGATATTGCATTACCTGATACAAAGCTTTAAGAAGCATTGCTTTGGTTATAAGAGGATGTATTTATGTAGTCATTGTAGTAATGTTGTAAATTTTTGAAAACCCAGATGTATTATTTTTGCATTTGAATTAAAAACCTGGTTTTTTTTTATTCACACTCCAAACAAAAGCATGTTTGTGGCAATATGGATCATGAAATGCACCGAAGATAAAAAGGAGACATCAGACATTTATCTAATCAGTTGAAATGCATAAAAAATATGTGACCGTATCTAGCATTTTGACTGGATTGGAGTTTGTGCAAGCAAACGTTTTTAACTCCTATCTTTGCACTTTATCAAACCTATGAATGTGACGTTTACTCACATACAATCTTAAGATGCATGTTATCAGACAATTCCATGTACTGGTTTTGCGAGAGAAAGGTCTTGTGTGATCTTGCAAGCATTGCCAAATTCTCCAAACAATTGCACAAATAGCAAAGCTGAAATGATGAAACCATTCTGTTATCTCAAATTGACTGTAAATATTTCACTGCCAATACTTCAAAACAGTTATTATGTAATATTTGATCTTTACGAACAAAATGACCTCATATTTTTGTTTAACGTTTTAAATTTTGTTTCTACTTAAAAAGCGTATCTTGAATGATTCAAAATGCAGACCTACTAATTTTATCATGTTGAAAATGGTATAATTATGAGTGCTAGTCATGTATTCTGATGTAAGAACATGCTGATTACAACACCCTATTTTGTAGCCATTTAAGATGATAATAAAGCCATTTGAACATAACATTTTGTATGCTACTCACTCGATTATTCTAACATTTGCTACTTGATTACGAACTAAGGTTCATTTTACCAAACGCAACATTTTCATCTGTCCCAAATGTAAAGAGTTTGCAGACCACATTTCAATGAAAATGATGAAACATCCTTTGATAGGGCAGAATACATTGTCGGAAAATGAAAAATTGCTCGTTAAGAGCATTTTCTCCTTTTCTCACAATATTTTTCATCGTTGTCTGTAACAAAGTGGTCAAATGTCGTTTTTGTTTGGTAAAGGGTTAACAAACTTCGATTGTTACAAGGATTAACGGTTGTTACGCTAAATAACATCAATCTAACACAATTGCACTTTATGGTAAAGTCACAAATCCTTTATTGATTAGACAATCGGCGGTCTTTGTGATCAACAATTGACCACCAAGGGTGTGGTTTACAACATATCAAAGCAATCATGTTTTCTCAAATTCTTTATTGTATCCGGATTAAGTTGCAACATGGAGATATGTGTTTGTCTTTTGTAATGGCTTTAAAATTTGGATACGATACATCGATCATTACAGGTAGGCGGATTGATGAACTATAATAAAAAAAATTATTTTTTTAAGTGCTCTAAGGGTCCATTTAAGTACAAAATGTATTAATTAAAATCTAATTTGAAGAATTCGTATATATCTAACTGGAAACCATGTCCTCTAACATCATTATCGATCAATATTGTCATGTATTTTTAGATGACATTTGATTCATAATCCAGTGCAACTATTGACATTTGTCTTAAAACATTGAATTTTCGTTTTCAAACGAAGATTGAAGAAAAAAAACATTTACTTTATTCTGAAAGAACAAAATCAAAATAAAACAATATTTCATATTTCTGTTCTTTACATCGTATACATTAACTGTATGCATAAATTTACTAATTGCGTGTTCTTCTCAGAAATTTCACAATATATGTGACAGATTTTGGAAACGGGATAAACTCTACTTCACCCTCAAGTCTCTCCTTATATATAATGTCTCTATTGTAAGTACTTTAACAATATCTCTTAACCATTTTAAACAATATTGACAAAGAAATATCAAAGTAAAATAGTGCTATGTGTTGACGGAGTCGCACAGCTTATCGGAGAAAATGGCGGATAGCGACCTAGCGACCGAAGTGGTCGCTGATTGGTCAGTTCAGCTGTCAATCAAAGTCTGTCGTAAGGCTAATTGTATGCTATGTATATTGTTGGTGGCTATATAAAGGGGGTAGGCTGAGCTATATGTGGTCAGTCATAGAATAGCCTGGTGTACGTGAGAGCTTATTGGATTGTGTGAGCGGGAGGTAGAGTTTTCTTGGGTTGTTGGTCGGTTCTGAGTGGAGTGATCGAAAGGGAATAATTGGGAACCAAATTGTTAGAGCGTAGTGGCGAAATGGAGGTATAATGGGAGACGTGCGGGTACTAGTGGCTTGATGGTATTAGACTGGTGCAGTGTACTGGCACAGTGCAGAAGGTCGGCCGACATATTACTACGAGAGGGACGTATACCTGAGGGAGCGTCGTGTAGGATAGGGTGGGCTGCCTTATCTTGATACCAGCCGCTAGGTCGGGCCTGCGTGGGCCTACTGGACAGAGATACACCGTGGTGATCTCAGGGACAATAGAACTGTAGGTGTGTACATGGTGAGGGGGTAGACTCGGAGGTCTTAGGGTAAACTGAAACTGGCAAGTATTACGTGAACATTGAACCTGAATGATTAATATAATAAACTTGCAGTGCTGTGGAACAATGCACGCAAATACTGGAACATAGAGAACAATCAACAAAAACATTAGATCATTAGTTAGTCTGATTAGTCTTTGATAGGATTTATGTGTTTATAACTGATTTTTACTAATTGTAATAAAGTTTAAACTCAACAACTCTTCCTTTTGGTTTATATCCCAGGGTTCTCTCTGGCTAAAATTTTCTTTGCGCCAACACTTGCGCCAAATTGAAAAAGTTGGAGCCAAATTAAAAAAAATGGAGCCAAATTCAATAAGTTGGAGCCAAAATAGTCTTTTGTAGAAGGGGAAATCCTTCATCAGGGTCACCTAAGGTTCTAAAGTGTTCGTTTGTTCTATCTATTTCTATGTGCTGTTTTCATTAGGTTCTATGGATTAAATCCTCTCTCACACTCAACATTTCAAACAGGACATAGCAGAAACATGACTTTCACCTTGGCGTCATATTATAACCAACTATTTCCTGTCTTCCTGGCCTCCTTGTCAGATGTTTATTTGATTTTTAATGGGAGGCATATTCAACGACTGAGAAGATCGATTTATAGTCACTCTTGTGTTGGATCAGAATTAAGTGTCACTTAAAATCACGGATTTATACCAAAATTACGGTGCATAAAAGAGTTTCATTTATTTGTCAATCAACACAACTTCTTTAAAAGGAGCGAGCGCGAGGGAAAACATTTTGATTGAAAAGCAATTAAAGTAATCAAAGTCATAATTTCCATATAATTGAAAGTGTAAAGGCTGGCGAATGACTAAATGGTGTACACAAGAAAGTGTCACCTTCAACCCTTCAACAAACTTGACAATCAACAGATAATAAACTGAACAAGTGTGAAAACAGGATTATCCCGTATCGGAAATCGCATTTGATAAACAAGCTGGTTCCTAAGTTCTAATTCAAAGTACTGCGATTACAGGAACCATCGATACATGGTTCTCGGCTCTACAGTAAAAACAAATTGATATTGACTCGAGATCGGCAACCATGTGGTAACCAAACATCAAATTCTCGCGGAAAATAGTCGGCGCCAGGCACTTTCGCCAAATTTGTTTTTCTTGCGCCAATTTCTTGATTTTGTCGCCAATGGCGCCATTTGCGAAGGCCAGCGTGAACCCTGTATCCGAACTAAAGCCCGGCAGTCTTGTGACACGGATGCATCATCAAAGCGGGTGATGCAATGGGACTTTTCCTTCAATATCTTCTATTTTAAAGCAATTTCAGTGACTTTCTTTTTATGAATATTTGTTTGAAGCATATCTTAATACCATATGCAAATTCTATTGCTTACAAGTACATTTTTATCATATGATGTCCGGAACCTTTAATGGTCTCTGATAATCTGATGGTTTATGGTTTGTATGGTGTCACTGATAAGGCTTATCTCTAAACCTTAAAAGGTTAATAGGAACTAATGCATGGAATGGATTTAAAATCCAACCAACATCTATGATCATTTATTGTGGGTAATGAACAAGTAGGTAGTGGATTACTTAGAGGCAAAAATGTGTTTGGTTTATGAAAATAATGGTTTAATAAAAAGTGATCAGATTTTGTAATGAAGGAATGATGGTAAAAGATACCGGCATGTATTGTTTCTGAATCAGTCTTGTGAGGAAGATACCCCTGATGAAACGAGAGCCGTTTGTAAGACAACATGCTCGACTTTTCGATAAATGCTTGACTATTCAATAAAGTTGGGGAGGGGTATAGGTAAGCGAATATTATTGGTTTCTAAAATATGAGGTTGCACACAATGATTCCTTACAATAGTTGTTGAGAAACGAACATGCATGCAAATCTTAAACCAAAATCCTCTAAGTACAAGAGACCAAGTGGTTTGCTTGAATACAAAACAAGAAAAACATGAAACTTGGTCAGGGACCCTACATAATGACACTGAACACATGTGTGATGTATCAAAACATTCTATACTGTTGCTCATCAGATACAAACTTGCATGTAAAAACTTAAACAAGACTTTCTAAGTACAAAAGCTGCATGATTCGCTCAAATTAAATACAAAAGAATTGAAACTTTGTCATGGGCCTTTAATTATGACCCTGATCACAAGTGTGAAGTATCAACCCATTCAATACAGCAGTTAATGAGGTATTAACTTGCACACAAAAACTTAACCAAGAATTTTTTTAAGTACAAAAGGCTGCATACTTTGCTTGAATTCAATTCAAGAGGTTTGAAACTTGGTCTGGGACCTTAAATTATTACCCTGAACACATGTGTGAAGTATCAATCCATACAATACTGTAGTTCATGAGATACAAACTTGCATGTAAAAACTTAACCAAGGTGTGAGGCAAACGCCCGGGTGAGTAGTGTAGCATTCCTTATCTTTCGAATTGTCGAGCTTAAAAATGGTGTATGATTCTATAATGAATCAATGCTAAAACATTTCATAACAATTTCTAAATGCTAAAATCTGAATAAAGTCCTTCACAAAATTCAGTACAAGTATTCAATGTCTTAGAATATATCTGAAGTACCCTTGTCCACAGAACAGTTTAACCAAATGCAAGTTATGAGAACATTACTGTTTGGTTGCTATGGATTTAGTAAACATTAAAAAAGATCTCAAATCAGTGTAAGGGACTTAAATACTCTGATATGGGAAGGTTAAGTGCTGGTTTGGCTGACTCATCCACCAATTTATTATCCATGATACTGGTATGGCTCGGCAACCAGCAGAAAACAAGTCTGTTTGAAGACAAAATCTGAGAGATCCTTCTAATTATTGGGCATACAAAAGGGTTTTCTAGCTTTTGTTTTGATTAGGCTTGTAAGCTTATCTATCAGTGAAAATAATTAATTCTGAGTAATTGCCATGATTCTTTATATTGATAGCTAGACCAATATATAGCAAAGATAGAGGACCTGTCTGACGGCCGTTCCTTTCCCTTTCTCCATACACATTTGCAAGAGAATTGCTGTCTTTGAATCAATCATTGTATAAGGTTTGTAGGAAGAATAGTGTATAAATAATCTCATTATAGTTACTGTGAACAGTGTGTGAAATTCAATTTTTAAACCACTAGCCCATTCGGGCTACCAGATGGGATTTTTCACTAGCCCGAATCACACTTTACTAACTGTGTTTTAAAGAAATCTAATGCTATATTCAGGAAACAATATTAACATTTAGACATTCTTATTCAAAAAGCCCAACAACAAACATTGAAATTTGAACAGTTGATTTACAAATATCAATGAGATTGTGACAAAAAAGAAGGTTGGTCATTGTGTGCTATGTTTTCTTTCAATGTTGTTCATTGTGTGCAAAGTCTTCTTCCAATGTAATGTAAGCTGTCTCTCAACACTTCAATTACCTTTTAACTGAATATGTACCATATATATTATGAATAGAAACAAAAAAATGTCTATGTAAAGTACAATCTATTTCTATAAGCTATTCTATAAGCCACTAATTGTTTGTATTTCTACAAAACATGAAGCCTTTCTCTATTCTGACTAAGGAAACTAGTTTGTTATTTTTCTTCTGGGTTAAGCCTTGAACTGCTTTCTTCACTAAAGCATCTACATTTTGCACAGTTGGGCCATTGATGCAAACATTACTGTCTTATCTGACATTTCTATGCAACTTCCAACAGTATCCAAGTTTTATTGTGGCAGTAAGTAAAGCTATCTGGATGCCACATCACAGAACATGGCATAGTTAACAGTAAAATCTTGCAAATCAAGGTGACAGAAAAACAAAACCAACATCGCTCACTTCAAAAACTTCAATGTTTATCTCCACTTAAGAGAAACAGGCCTAAAAATCTCCGATGTCTAGCTTCAATTTCTTAAATTTGTCTTAAAGGGGACGCTTATCGATGCAAATAGTAAAAAGCGTTTATGTTACCTATATAATCAACCGCTTGAGGTGCCAAGCGTTTATTGACTTTGAACCAGTTTGGGATAAATCGCAATGTCACGATCAGTAAACAGGTTCCTCGCTGTCTACTTGTTCCACTATGATAGATGAGATACTGGTAACCAGTCTAAACCAATGATCAGTGATCGAAATTTGCTATCTTTTTATCGAAATAACTTATCAACTTTATCACTAGCCCACCACTCTGGGGGAATTCAATAGCCCGAAATGAGATCAACTAGTCTTGGGCTATAGGGCTAGTGCGAATTTCGCACACTGTGTAAATGATAGCTCTATCAGTTTCAAATTTCATATCCAGAGTAAGGCAAACAAATATTTTGCTCTGTCATATGTCCTTGGAGATACAATGTTTGCCTTAAAATACATTTTTGTAATAGTTCAATTACTGTATCAAAAGCCTTTCTAAAACTTAATCATAATCAAAACATGAATGTCCATCGAATAATTATGAAACTTGAATTAGGATGTCCAGTGCTTTGATTGAGGAACTAAGTTAATGAATAGTAATGAGTTGCTTTTAGATACACCTTGCTAGTGTTATGTGCCTAGAGTGTCAAAGGTTAAGTAAAAGGTAGGGGTTTATAGTCTCATAATTATGCTAGGCATATTCAGGCGACTCTTACAATTACCTCCCCGATCACTGGGTGATAAACCGGCCGTTTACATATGGCACAAATGCAGTAACAGCACATTGGTTTATTCCTTCACAGGTACCCATTTATACACCTGGGTGGAGAGGAACAACATGGGATACATTTTTTTCTCAGGAAAATTCCGATTATCTGGATGGGATACGACCCTGGAAATGTCCCATCATGAAGCCAAACCCAAACAATGGACCATCGTTCCCACATATTTCATTGTGTGGGTCAAACAGACTTTAACCCATTTACATTAGTCACAGGACGGAAATAGAAGAACACTGCTTTAGGAAAACAATGTTTCAGCAGGTTACTAAATATTAGGGATGGGAACGAATATTCGAATAACGGGTCGAATATTCGAATAGCAAAATAGTATTCGAATATTCGAGTTTAATGAACCATATAACTGTATGTTTACCATAAATTTTATTCCAAAATAATGTTGTTTTATTTTCATTTTCTTCCTCTAAACCGATCCCAAATATCGAAGAATGTGCCTAGCTCCCAGGTGCAGTTACGATGTTTTTACAACGTATGTCACACAATTAAACACCTGTGACAAATTACCACATCTTTTGACAGTTTGCAAAACGATTAATTCCTAAGTGTGAAAATAGTCGATTTTAAGCCGCTAAATCTAACACCTTAATGATCTGCACTTGCTCCTTATTATCCAAAACAAGTCAATCACGCTAATTGACAATTGTCAGTGTCAACCAATCACGTAACTTGTTTGTCGTGAAATTAAACAATTACTCTTTCAATAACCAATCGTAATCATGATTGCATATGCACGAAGACCAATCAAATAATGTGTTAGAAAATATATTTTTCTTCAGAATAATTTATCAAACTTATCTTCATTCTTATTTCTACATCTATTCGATAAACATTACAATGTCTCCATCACGTGTCTGGAATTACTTTACTCGTTCTGCCGACAAGTCGAAGGCGACCTGTAACCTGTGTAACCAGGACTTTGTATTCAAGAATACAACATCCAACCTACTGAATCACTTGAATGGCAAGCATCCATCCGTTTTGACGTCCGAAACTGTAAAACAGACGACCATGAACCTGTTTGAACAGAGGACTAGTGTACTAGTATTCGGACATGCAGACATTCCGACATCAAAACGAATTCTAAAATCGAATATTCGAATATATTCGAATAGTTCTAGTCGAATATTCGAATAGTGATTTCACTATTCGATCCCATCCCTACTAAATATGCAACATAAATATGCCATGAAAGGAGATGAAAAGCCTATAATATAATTTTCTGCGACTTAATAGACCTGTCACATCATTTCATTTGAATAAGAAATTCTATTGTAACAGCCTTGAATTGCCTTCAGTACTTTGATTTGATTTACCATTGTATCATGGATTATAATGCAGAGCCTTTTTATATGGCGCGTATACTGAAGCATACGGGGTATAGTACTGTTGTTCTGTTAGTCTGTCAGTCCTCATTATAGTGACATTGCTTTATTGCCACTTCAAGAGCTTTGTCTCTGCGCTGTTTTATAGCCACTTTCAAAGTATTATACAGTCTCCAACGGGATTGTTATTTGTCACTTAATGCTTGCGTTTTAAGTGTGCTCATGATGTCGTAATATAACCATCAGATTATCACTGTGTGACTGTACTTTGTACCTATTCTTACTTAGAATCATGCTTTGCATGTGATTCTTGTTCACAACCACTCCTATTGGGTATATAAGGCAGTGTTCTCATTGTATTCGCTCAGTTGTACCGAGCCATACAGGTACGTTTACCTTCCGGCTAAACTCAACTGAAGCAACCTTTCTGTTCTCACTCTTTTTCTTCCTACTATTCCCATATATTACTATTGTCGTATGTTTAGTTTAGGTATTAAACTATCATAATAAAAACATATCTATCTTACTATTATTTTCCCTTGTGTTGTCGATATAAAAGAACCCCAGATAGCCGGTTGATACCGTGGCCGGTTACATTTTGGCCCCGCAAGCCGGATCGATAAAGGCAAGAGTTAATTTGATACTGTTCTTCCTGTCTATTTAATTTAAATATGGCAGAGGGATTTGATACAAGTTTAAACCCCCAATTGTTAAGGGCAATCAATACATAGCAGGAAACTTTTAGATCACTTCCTTTGCAAGGAATGTACAAACCTTATGTAAACCCGTCCCACATACAGGGTGTCACTACTGGCCCTAATGTGTCTTTTCCAAATACCAAGGGTTGGAATAAATCCAGTCAAAATGCTAGTTTTCCAAATCCACCAGCTTTCCCACCATTAAAAGGAAGGAAGAGTACATTTGATGGCAAGTCATCAGATTGGCGTGATCATATCCATTTTGGATGTGTAGCTGCATGGAACTGCTAGTCCGAACAAAAAATGATACAACAATTGATTATGAGTTTACATGGACAAGCTCAGAAAATGTTAGGCGAATTAGATTTAGAGCAATTGAGAAACTACCAGCTAATAAAAACATTTATAGGTCGTCGTTTTAATCCGATAGAAAGGGAGCCAGCTTATAGATGTGAATTCAGGAACCGAAAACAACAAAAACAAGAAACTGCCTCTGATTTTCGATATTCTCTTCAGAGATTATGTATACAGGCTTTCCCTAATAGCAATGCAGAAGCTAGGGAGATCTATCTTATTGATCAGTTCATTCATGGACTTTCTCGTCCTGATCTTAGAAGTCATATACAATATAGACATCCAAATACAATTGATGCTGCGATAGCTTTGGCTGTAGAATTTGAAGCTTTTGAGGGATCCCATGGCATATTAAGAAAACCCCATTTTGAAACGGAGAGTCAAATCAATACCCTCAAGTCAACAGATCATGATAAATCTCAGGGTCATTCAAGTAGGGAAGATACTACAACTTTACATGATATTGCAAAACTTTTACAGGATCTCATGATAACACTAAAGAGATCAAATAGTGGTAACTCTTCAAGGTCAAGGTCAAATAGTGCAGACAGGCGTGTTAATTAAACTTGATAATATTGAGTGCTATCATTGCCATAAGAAAGGTCACTTTGCTTCCAATTGTGATACGAAACAGGAAAACTAGAACAGACTGATCTTATGTCCAAAGTTTCAGTCAAACTCAAAATTTTTAAAATGATAGCCCCATCTTCATAACAAATAGAGATATTCCACCAACTACATTCAAATAAAACAGCTGGTCATCTTGGTAGGGATCCCACGGTTAAAGCCATTCAAAGACAATTTTATTGGCCTGGTATGACAAAGGATATAAAGGTTTGGTGTAATACCTGTGACCTATGTTCTCATAGAAAACCTGGACCTGGACTTGGCAGATCACCTCTTAAACAAGACTTATCCAGTTTTCCAATGGATAGAATAGCTTTGGATATTCTTGGTCCTCTTCCCCTAACCTCAAATTTGGAATGAATATTTGCTAGTTGTAGGTGATTATTTCACTAAGTTTGCTGAGGCATATCTAATTAAAGACCATACCGCTTTGACGGTCGCTGACAAATTGGTGAATGAATTCATTTGTAGGTTTGGGGTCCCTTCAATCATTCACTCTGACCAAGGTCGTGAGTTTGAATCTATTTTATTTAAAGAAATGTGCAAATAATCAATATCGAGAAAACTATAACTACTCCATATAACCCAAAATCAGATGGCATGATAGAACGCATGAATACAACAATCTTGCAAATGCTTTCAATGTTCGTTACTGAAAACAGAAATGATTGGGATGACCATATTCCTTTCATAATGATGGCCTATAGGTCCACTTGCCATGATAGCACAGGTTACAGTCTGAATAAATTAATGTTTGGAAGAGATGTTACTTTTCCGATTGATGTGATGTTCGGAAATTGTAATGTAGATGTTTCTGATACTTGTCCGTCACAATACGTGGAATGGTTAAAACAATCTGTCGAACTTTCTTACAATTCAGCTTTTCAAAACTTGAAAAAGTCCGCATGTAGGCAAAAAAAGGCTTACAACGTTGGCTTAAAACATAGGGAGTATTCCGAAGGTGAATATGTATGGCGCTGGTATCCCCCATTAGCAAATCAAAAACTTGCATTAAGTTGGATAGGTCCCTACATAATAATCAAAAAGGTGACAGACGTTATCTATATAATTGAACATGTGGAGAAAAAAAAACAATTAGTCGTACATGTAGATCATTTAAAGAAATGCTTTAAAAGTGGCAATTCAGAAGATGTTACATTGACCAGATCTGAAGAAAATATCGTAGAAAATGAATCTCTAAATCAAAGTCATTTATCTTTTCAACACGATCCGGAACTAGAATTAAGTACAGGAGAGAATTAATCTATTGATTCTCCTGGTCCTTACCTTACTAGAGCAGGAAGGAGAGTAAAACCTAAGTAAATATTTTCTCCTTTGTAATTATATATGTTGAATGGGAGCTTATGTCTGTTTTGTAAAAAGGTTGTGATGTAAAACAATAGGAACCTAATATGGGAATTCTTTCTCTTTTTGTCTATCCCTTTGTCTGTCTCATTCTCAATCCGTATCATTATTATGTCTCTAAATATCAGCATATAGGAGTTTTCTTTTGTGTGCCTTGTTTTGTAAAGTTTGGAAACTTAGGGAAGATGGAAAAAGAAAAACAAAACAATAAAGATATAGGATAAGGGTATTACCTCATCAAAGACAGAACAAGAGAGATAAAAGGCAATGATCAGATCTTCCTCTCATGTATGTTCTGTTCTTATTTTATTGCATAGGAATGGATTTTCCTACGATTGGATTCATCTCAGGAATTGTAATGTCCGGACTGAGAGAACCAATATCTAACGTTTTAATTTCTTTTTCAGTATGTCTTTAAAAATTCTGGAAGGTGTTGAAGAGGAGATTGCCTCCTTTAACCGTGGACAAAGGCCTATTTGGCCTAATGAGCCGACATCTTGTCCGGTTCAAGAGTGTATTCAGGGCGTTCGTTACTCTAGTTTCAAAGCTTTCCAGAGACACTGGAAAAACAAGCACGCAGAGGAAGTAAGGATCTTCAAGTGCCCATCTTGCCAAGAAACCTCACTAAGGGAATATAACATGAAAAGACACTCGAGGACAACACATCTTATCCAAACTACTGCTCCTTTGACATTTGAAGAAAAACAAACTAAACATTACATTGATCCGCAAGGGCTACTACCTCACACTTATGACCACTGTACCAGGATGTCAGAAAAAAGAAAAGCAATGGTGTGTGAAGACTCTATCTTGGTCAGAGGAGGAGAGGTTTGCAATGACCAAGAGGCGGGGGAAGACGTGACCAAGAGGCGGGGGAAGACGGCTAAGTTGTTTTTAAAACATCAAAACATTAATTACAATGAACTATATGAATTTCTTATAATTCCTCGACTTTTATTTTGTCTTCGATTTTTTTTATAAATGTTGTTGAGAACATTGATTTTAAGAAGGGAGGAATGTAACGGGTATGCTTTGCATTGCCTTCAGTACTTTGATTTGAATTACCATTTTATCATGGATTATCATGCGGAGCCTTTTTATATGGCGCGTATACTGTAGCATACGGGGTATAGTTGTTTCTGTTAGTCTGTCAGTCCTCATTATAGTGACATTGCTTTATTGCCACTTCAAGAGCTTTTTCTCTGCGCTGTTTTATAGCCACTTTCAAAGTATTATACAGTCTCCAACGGGATCGTTATTTGTCACTTAATGCTTGCATATTAAGAGTGCTCATGATGTTGTAATAGAACTGTCAGATTATCACTGTGTGACTGTACTTTGTACCTATTTTTACTTAGAATCATGCTTTGCGTGTGATTCTTTTTCACAACCACTCCTATTGGGTATATAAGGCAGTGTTCTCATTGTATTCGCTCTGAGTTGTACCAAGCCATACAGGCAACGTTTACCTTCCGGTTAAACTCAACTGAAGCAACCTTTCTGTTCTCACTCTATTTCTTCCTTCTATTCCCATATATTACTATTGTCGTATGTTTAGTTTAGGTATTTAACTATCATAATAAAAACATATCTATCTTACTATTATTTATCCTTGTGTTGTCGATATAAAAGAACCCCAGATAGCCGGTTGATACCATGGCCGGTTACAACATCAATAAATCATTAGAAAAAGCATGGGTAAGACTCGATGTCATGCGAGGTATTAAATCTCGCCAGAATAACCTGTTCAAAGAGATGAAATATCATCTTGATAAGATACAAAATGAAGCCGCCCGCATTGTCACAGGATGTTTGATCAAAACTTGTCTCAATATATGATCTGTACCAGAAATGCGGCTGGGAAAGTCTTGGTCAAAGAAGGTGGAAGCACAAACTGATTTTATTTTATAAAATGATAAATGGGCTTGCATCAGACTATCTATGCGATCTCTTGTCTTCCACTGTTGGTAACTCATCAGTATATAATATTTGCAGACCTAATAATTTTAGAAATATTGCATGTAGGACTAGCCTATATAAAGATTCATTCCTGCCTTCTATAATTAATGAATGGAATATATTAGCTGAAGACATAAAAACATTGAATTATCTGTTAACTTTTAAATACCGTTTAAATGCTGATATGCCAATTCCAAAAATTCCAAAAAAACTTTTCTTTTATAGTGACAGAAAAATAAATATAATACACGAATGATTACATAACAAATGCAGTGGTCTCAATCAGTATCTCTACAGGAAAAATGTTGCACCATCACCACTCTATGACTGCGGCAGAGTCAAATCAAATGAGCACTTCTTCCTTGAATGTTCTAAATATACCAATGCAAGAAATGTTTTGCTTAATGGTTTACCTGATATAACATTGAACCTACGGGTCTTATTATATGGCTGTGATAACGTGGGTTATATAAAAAATGAAACTATATTTGCCGCTGTACAATCCTACATCCTAGGTAGTAAATGATTGAATTTAATACTAACAATTCAAAATGAACTATGACTTTCTATGTCCTGAATAAGCATTTGTCATTTTGTTGGTTGCCAAAGGCAAGTCGATTTTTTACATTTTTAATTCATGTGAATTTTGCTTATATACTTGTTGTAGAGCTGGATTTTCAACTTGTAACATGGTTTATATCTCATAATGCCGTGCCTTAAAGATACTCTCTCAGAGATAAGTCTAATTGGAGTAAATAAACGACAAAAAATTGGCAATCCTTGTCACTAAACCAAAGACCGTTTTCCATTTCTTTACTAATAGGTTGCTCAAACCCTGTGCTTTCGTTAATGAACATGGAGTAAGCCGTCGCATTTGTCTGATCGTCTTTGGGAAAGCCAGTTTATAAATAAGTGTGAGAAATTCTTCCCGCACTTTGCTTCTGTTACTTGACGACTTAAAATAAATTTCATATCAGTTTCCTTCCTTTAATTCTTAATTTTCACATTGAAATTAAAATTACATGAATGAAGTTGGCAACAAAAAATTCTCCATCTCTGAGCGAGTCCCGTTAAACAGTCCATGCAAACATTTAAACTTTCCAACATTCGAAAACAAAATGTGTGTTGTTTTTTTTATCTTTTTCAATCAATGTTTAACTTTGGTTATTTTCTTTATTGTATTTTCCTTTTTCATCATAGATACATGCAATGTGGCGTATCCCCTGTGGATACTGGAAAAGAACCTTATTAGCTTTTGCTTTCGTTCTGAGCCATTTCATCTATATTGTATAACTTGATATTTATATATATTGTGTATATTTCTATGAATAAACTATGTTTAAACTTATTTTCTTTAACTTCTAAGTTGCTGGAATCCTGTGATTTTGTTAAATAATGTGAAGTGAGCATTCGTCCCTGTCAGCGCTTCTATGGGAAAGCCAGTTTATAAATAAATGCATGAAGTCCTTCTCGCATAACTTGCTTACATCACATGACAAGCTTGATAAAACGAAGAACCATATGATAATGGTAAATAAAAATAGCACCTTTTACTCTAAATTTACCTTGTTGTCTACGAAAAACTGTTAGAACAGTTTGCAATATCTGCAATACAAACTTAATGATCTAGTTCTTTTCTACATGATTATAAAAGGGTTTGGAAAGCTGTCAATAATCTAGTTTTAGGTTATGTAAGAAATCTATTTTGACATTTTATCAGTAGAAGATGGTTTATTTTAATTAGCCCATACCCCAATCTGTGCAATAGTCATTTTAACTAAAGGTTAATTTTGGTGAAGATGTTTGAGTAATCATACTGGATTCTAAACATACAGGGATATCATTACAACAAACATTTGCATGAAGTTTGGGGAAGATTTAATGTAATCTTTGATAAGGAATACATGTACCTAGACTCCCAATAATCATTTAGGGGTATTATACACACATCTCTGAGAGAGTGAGTATCTTTAATTACCATTAACTTTCAAAACATCAATAAAGGTTTCCAGGTGAATTCATTTGGAACACTTTAATTGTTACCATTTTCAAAGTCTACAAATACTTAATGTTGAGTCCCCATTATTCATCTAATACACTGATCCTGCTTGTATGACTTGTTGGCATCCGTTACTTTTTATCAATTTCATGAGTTCATGATTTTCTCCATCATGGGTGGAATACTTAAAGCCATACTTGCACTCATTTACACTAAAATTGAGAAAATTCTAGAATACCTGAAAGTTAACTTAAAAGTATTTTAAATTCCCTTCTGCAGACGAATTGGGTCTCTGACACGTTTACATGATGCTTTTAAAAGAGTGAATACTATAAGGTTTGTTCACATAAGCGATATAATAAGGTCAGCCGAGAAACGTTGAGAACCAATGAAACCCAAGAAATTCTCCATTTTGAATGTTCACGTAAATATTAGATAAATGAAAGTATTTTTGTGTGTTCCCTTGATATTTCTAACCAGGCAATCGCCACACATTAATACGAGCGTTTCTTGCTATTTTAGATGTTACTCAAATGTAAACAATGAAGTTAAATTGGTGGGCACCAAATTTGTAAAATAGCATTTTGAAAAATAGATAACAAACATTGCAGGCATTATATTGTCATGATCCTGTGTTTTTTTACTATGTTTCATCATATTCTATCATAATTTATAACCTATATTACCCAGGAGCCCGTTTCATTAACGATCATAAGTGCGAATCCCCTCTTAAGTTAGATTTTTTCTCTCAGGCGCATTTCATCAATTTTCACTCTTAACTCAAAGAGAGGTCTGGGGCTCTTTTAAGTGCGATGATGTCACGGAATGGAGGCCATTTTTCCAAGACTTTTAAAGATTTTATTTCATTCAGAACAAGATATATTTACTGTTTATGAATGATCTAGAATTACACAACATGAATTATTCCATTCGCACTTGTACATTATCGATTTTAAACAGTAAGACGCGCGACAATATGTTCCCGTTCACCTCTAAACAAGTTACAAATGTGCGAAGCGAGAGCGGGAAGAAACGTCAAGTCGCGGTACACCGGTTTCATGCATTCATTGTTCATCCAGGTCAGTGATGGAAAATCACCCACCTACACCTCTGTCTCATAAAAACTCAGAGACAGGCTAAAATTGTGTATATGTCTATAAAATATCAATCTGAAAAATCAAGCACAGACCATTTAAACCCTTATCTGGACTGCCTCCAAGGCAAAATTTACTTCAATCAGGACCACCCACTACTGCTCCCCCCCGAATGTTTTAGTATCGACTAATGAGTGCCATATTACGGATTGCCTCTGCTCATCCACTGTCAGCTCCTGCTGACTAGTGATGGCTGACTGAGATGCAACTTTTGTTCGGATGGTTGATATGTTCTCATATTGCGACTTACTGGATCATATAGGAAGCAAAAAACAATGTTTCAATGCAAGGCTTAAGTTTGTCCCTCACTTTTGCAAAGAACCAACTACAAGCATTGCACTGAAACCTTGAATAACAAAACAATAAAACAAAACTAAACTAAAAATAGGCAATTTCAAAATGAAAATTATTAAACACTTTATGAACTGCAAACAACCTTCTTTACTAAAAGCAGATGACATTATGAAAAATGGAATCAGTTCTGTAGAAGAAAATCTATAACATCTAAAATCTAGCAAAGAGTCAATGCAAGACTAGTAAGACATTACCGCTGACTGTACAGTCTTGCATTGAGCCTCCAACATAGGGAGTAAATTTATTGAAGCTTTTCAAAAGTTGTATTATCTGTTGACTTTGTCACAATGTTTTCAAAAAAGGTATGTGTCTGAATGATTTATGCAAATGGTTGTCAACAGTTCATAAAGATTTAACTCTCTACCAAACAAACTTTTTGATCATCCAGAATTGAAAGGGTTTGCAGAAGACAATTAATAGCAATATCACAAATCAAGGGTTCAACGCAATACTATTGTAAGTGCTTCATGTTTGTGAAGCACTTACTATAGTATTGCGTTGAACCCTCAAAATATATTTGTGGTGGGACATAAATAATCATGACGAGGAAAAATTGCTTTATTCTTCACATAGTAATTTCAAAAGATGTCAACAGCATATCATAAAATATCATGAATATTTGGTAGAGAGTTAAACAGTACTGAAACTTAGAAAAGCATCATATCAGTCATCTGTTGTGAGGCTGAGTTAAGACTCATTGAATGATTTATTGATTTGATATAAATTTTAAATTAAAATTTGAAATCTATGGCTGCTCCAAATTTATTGCAATCTTACATCTAGTAAACTAGATTGCAAGCTAAAACCATATAGAAAACAGTGTTGTTCAAATGATGAATTACTGGATAAAAAAGCAAGTGATCAAATGGAATTGATTTCAGTAAAATTCAATGAGAGTCCCTAAAAGCTGCTTTTCAGAGTTTCAGTATAATTCAAATTGAAAAGTTATAACTCACAGTTCCCTTCGACTTACAAAACCTGTTGGACCTCTTGTGCCTTCATGATGGCCATCATCAACCTGGGATATGGTGGGTGGTATGGGGAGTTGAAATTCCTCCTGATGGTGATATGGAAAATACTTCTCTTCACATCACGGCTCCAAGTCTTTCGATTTAGTGAACCGTCTATTATGAAAGTATATGCAGACGAAAAAGAAAATGGCAAAAGAAAAGTGAATTATTGTGCTATTGTGTATAAACCATTGAGGCAAAAGGATAAAACTCAGTTGGGGCAATTTATCCTATTAGAAGATTGGTTTCTTAATTCTTCTACAGCAGATTTTGTTTATATAGGAATTAATGCTGTGTCAACAATATTTTGGTTAAATTACAGCTTTCCTTAATTAACCAGTACTTTGCTATGCCTGTACACAGGATGCTGTTAAGTGAGAGATGATGAAGTAAATTCACTCATTCCCTCATATAGTATTATTACTTAACAGGTTACCAAAAAGGAAAATTGTATATCTTATACATCCAATTTCTTTGGGAATGTACAATTTAATGACGTTTAAAAGCTATATCTAAAGATACTTTGGATGTGGATGTAAATCAAAATCAACCATTTACTCTTAGTTCAAAAAAGAGGCTAAGACTCTGTTTTAAAGTAAATCAGAGCAATGCAAATTGACTTAGTTCAATTTTGATAACTTGGAGGAGATCAATCCCATTAAAAACGTATACAAGTAATAATATTTCGGAAATAGAATCTAGATACTACATGTAGTTTGATATAAAAAACAATAAAATTCACATTTTAAGTTATAATGGACTAAAAGTATGTTTAAATGCACTCCATATTTATGTAACTTAGCCTACATAACGTTTTTGTGAAACAAGGTAAGAGTATGAAGTTTAAAAGAAATGGCCATATACTTATAGTGAAGAACTTAACATTTTACAAAATTGTTGATGTTTAAAAGGGCCATAACTCTTTCTGAATGCATAAAATGTTGTGTTATTTGATATACACCATCTCCTTATAATGATTTATTAGTCAAAAGTTAAATGAAATAGCTTTGGTCCTAGAATAAGATAACCCAAAACACAATAATTTCCAATGTTATATGTTATAAAGGGGCCAACACCACTGTTTAAATAAAATACAAAGCTATGTAACATGGTCAACAAATAGCATGTATGGCAGTTATGAAGATAGTGGAGTTTGAAAGCAATAGCTCTGACACTTTGGGAGAAATGTGAATCTAAACTCAAAACCTTCCAATCGTAAAAGTTAAAATGTCCAAAATTTTGTCTAAATACAGTAGATAGTTAAGGTTACATGTCGACAGAATGAATAATCCGGTGACAGTAAAAGAACTATATGTATATGGAGTTGAATGTCTACAAGGCAAGTCCAGACACAAAACTTATTTCGGCACTGACGGCGCTCTAGATGGCAAACAAATCGTTGAAAAAATAGGTCTGCACACTGGAAACTGTTGAAAGGACATTAAACCTAATTAAAATCAGTTACTCACCTACTTATATGCTTGACCATTGCCTTACGGTTGAATCGGGTCATCTTTTAAGAATAACTTCAATGCAGGAACAGCCGCCATTACCTTGACAAAATTCAATCGCGTCTCAATTAGAGATAAAACTCACATTTTCTCTTTAATGGACGGGTAATCTATGTTTAAATCGTATGTCAATGATTTCTAACAATTAAACGAACAAGAATCAAACTGAACCAATGCTTTTGGACGCCCATAGTTAAATATGTACGAGAAAATTAGCTTAGCGACAAAACCATGTGGTTCAACGGACCATGTGCTGGAGAGAAAGAACGATTTTACCGGAAGCGCGTGGTGCCAGCACGAAATAAACATGAAAAGCGAGCCGAATACTGTTATGGCACTGTCAAACTTAAGACAGCTGTAACTCATTTATTTCAATGAACGAGATACAGCTTTTTAGCTCTGTAGAAACGGCACTTATAAATATTGGGGTACCCAATAGGGAATTGAACAGTGACACACGACGGAATAGTTATATAATTTGCCTGCAATTATCGGAATTAAAGTTCTAAAAGTAAATTTGCTCTTATCGAGTACTTTTAGAAAGAAAAAGCACAGTAGAACTCAAATTGGATGGTTTACTTTGTTCGTTCGATTTTACCATTTTATTTTGCGATACTTAAAATTTACGATCTTAGTATAAGTTGGTTCTTTACCCTTTCCCAAACAATAACGACATTTGACCACTTTGTTGCAGACGACTTTAGAAAACATTGTGGGAAAAGGACAAATTGATCGTAACGAGCAATGTTTCCTTTTCCCACAATGTTTTCTGTCCTATCAGAAGATTACTGCCCAATTTCATCACATTTTGAAATGTCGTCTGCAAACTCTTTCAATTTGGGACAGTCAAAAAGTTGGTGTTTTGGAAAGGGTTAAATGTGAATTTCATGCCGTTTTTAACGGTATTTAGTCATATTACGACGATGAGTGCACCTATTCAAGTGTCTTGTATATTTTATCACCGTAATGAGTCCCGTCTATCTAAATATTGGCAAAAAATACAC
The DNA here is from genome assembly GCA_947846245.1 of Cerastoderma edule. Lineage (NCBI taxonomy): Eukaryota > Metazoa > Mollusca > Bivalvia > Cardiida > Cardiidae > Cerastoderma > Cerastoderma edule. Next base: position 1,506,573 of record OX401416.1, read on the forward strand.
TTACACAGCACGTCTATTATTAACGCATATAGGGGGGCTTATTTGGTTCTTTAAACAACAGTTTTTCAAAAATAGATATACAAATCCTACGTTGTTGGTACTCTTTAGAATCGTCTAAACAAGACAATACCAAGGATACATAATTATATGGTTTAGAGAAGCATAAAACGAGCTAGCTTGGGGAATACACTTCGTATCTAGAGCTATGGTTATTCTACGACGCCTATACAGCTATTCATGTTTTCTGTGAAGTCGACCTGTACTTTGCTAGGGAAAAGCCCATGTCCAATGACTCGGCGTAATGAATCGATCCCGCGAAGACGTATTTGTATTTTGTAAACATATATTCAACTTGTTCCATAAATAATCAGTTTAATTACAGTCAATGGGAGCTAACTCGTATAAATAGACGTAACAAGTCGTCCTTTGTTATCGTCGATGCTTTATGAATATTGCATAAATAAGTTACATTTAGGCCAGTTGATCTTACAGCAAAAAAGACAACTAATATGTTTTTTTGCAACATTATCTCTTAAAGGGCTTTATTGTAAAGTATCGTTTATCACAATATGCTTTTCGTAGCAGACGACATTAAAAGCATCTTGACTAAAATAATACCCCGCTAAAAACAAGCTTTTCTGTTATTACCTTTATAGCATATATATTTGAAAGACTTGTTGTCCTGATATCAGTAAAGTTTACAAACCTGATCAAAGTATCTTCTGAAGTTTATTGACAATTCTATCCAGCCTAACTGGACCTCGCCATGCTGTCCTCGGGAGGGTTTGGATCCAAGGTCACAAACTGACAACATAATTCACAAATCATCAAAGGGATTTGCAGTACATAAAAACACTGCAAAACTATCGGGCAAGTCGAAGAAAACCAGTATAGAGCTGTTTTTGTGACCTCCCTTTGGTTCAATGGAGACAATTAAAGAAAACTCCAGCCATGATGGTTTTAGATCTGCACATGGCTTTCGAATGCGAAGCACGTTACGCCCGTTTATCTTGAAACGTAAAACTTGACTTGTTATTCTCATATAAAATGTATTGAGGCAGCCGAAACCTTAAACATCAGGGATTCTGACCAGAAATCAGAAGGGGTTAGTTTCATCTATGGTATAATACTGTACGGCATTGTTTATATGGTCATCATATATCAGAGCATCCTCAGCAAATCGGAACGATTGTGTCGTATTTACACCACCATCAGGCCAACCATAGAGACGTCTTTATATTGGACACCCTGGGTTTCTTTATAAAGATAGGAACAATAATCGGCAATGTTGCGGGGGTATGCTCGCTCTATCTCCTCCTGTGAATATTATAGTAATATATGTTTGTCTAGAATTAGCATGTCTAATTCTTCCCAAACTCATTCGGAGCAAGGCTTCACTAAACGAATTCTCACGGGGTTGTATTTGATTCGCATAACTATAATCATTGAATCTTTTTTTCTTTTATTTATTTATTTTTTTGCCAAGCGTAAGGTTTCGTTTCAAATTGACTAAGATTATACGGCATTATTTGTCATTTTAGAAGTAGAAACCATTATTTTCTATGGTAGTAGCCCGAACCGCAAAGTTAATAACTTATAACAATTCATTGAACTAAATAGTTCAAACCCTTTTTTTTTGTATAAAAAAAAAATTATCGATCAGGTATAATCAATAAATTTGAATGATTATAAACAACGCTGAGGATTTCTACGTAACGTTACGTATACCCTACAAGAGGTGCATATTGATATTTCATTTTAATTCAGTATGATATATGTAGACAGAGACACAGACATTTTAGAAGAAGTTAGTGTCGGCTGCTGCATAATACCTAGAAGAGGGAAAGAATCAAGATGAGTGTTAATATAGGCCCTCCCTCGGAATTGTAACGGGAACTGGGGACAGGAAACAATATCAAATGTGCGTTTTCTTTTTTCCCTGATGCTAATGTCCATCGCTGTAGTGAATGATTTTCAATTGTCTTCTCCAAACTTATTCAATTTCAGTTGATAAAAGTAATCGCTGTTTGGCACGAACCTTACATAAGATAGATATGTGGACACTATCTGATCTGTTCCCATTCTACTTTTTAGCTCGACTATTCAAAGAAAAAGGCGAGCTATTCTTCACACCCGTGCGTCGACGTTACACCTTGGTTGATTTATCGTGAGCAAGTTTGTATCTTAATTACTATTGTATAAAATGGGTTGAAACTTCAGACCTGTGTTCAGGGACGTTACTTTAGGTACCTGACCAGTTTCTATAGCTCTTGTTTTGAATTTTAGCACATCATGGCACCTTTTGTACTTAGAAAAAAAATTGGTTTCAAGTGTTTATAATCAAGTTTTTTTCTCAATAACTAATGCAGTGACCAAATTAAAACTTAACAAATGTGTTGGAATCGCAATCCAATGTCACTGACACAACCCCTCAACCCTGACTTTGAGTAAAATATTGCCTTTAATGCAATTAGACAACCTTGGTCATAGTTTAAAATGCATACTTGTTTCTCATAAACTACTAACGTTATAGTGAATGGATTGAAACTTTACGTATGGACTAATAAGAGTCATAGTATAAGCTGTCTGCTATTGATTTTAAGCAATTTGTAAAAAAACAATACTGAGAAAATATTGGTTAAAAACATACTTGCGCTCATTTACACTTAAATTGTGAAAGTTCTAGAATAACTGAAAATTAACTTAAAAATTCTTTAAATTTCCTTTTACAGAGGAATTGAGACTGTAATATGTGCACATGGTGCTTTTAAAAGAGTGAATACTAAAAGGTTTGTTTACAATAAGCAATAAAACAAGGTCAGTCAGAAACCAATAAAACCCAAGAAATTCTCCATTTTGAATGTTCACACTGTTGATATTGGATAGATTGCAGTATTTTTATGTGTTTCACTTGATATTTCTGACCAGGTGATCGCCACTCATTATTTCAAGCGCTCCTTGGATTCTCTTTTAATAATAGTCTTTCGACTCGAGCTATGCGGTGTCTGCACAACATGGTTCTGGGCCATAAAGCAGTATTTGGGTGCAAGGCGGGCGGGTTGGTAAGGGGAATATCTTCTGGTCGAACGCGGCAAAGCAACAGTACACGTTCGTCGGTTGGTCTAGGTTAAAGGCTCATCATGCTACCCTTATGTAGCAGCCGACTTTAAGCCATATCTGCGCTCATTCACGCTTAAATTGTGAAAGTTCTAGAATGATTGAAAATTAACTTAAAATTAGTTTAAATTCCTTTTACAGAGGAATTGAGACTGTAACACGTTCACATGATGCTTTTAAAAGAGTGAATATGATTATTATAGATAAGATTTGTTTACAATTAGCAATAATAAAGACTTTATTTATTTATTTTTATTTTTATTTAACGAGGAAACCTATTTGACAATTAAAACTGACAATCTTCCATAAGATCCTCAACATTGAACAAGTGAACAATAAAACTAAAAGACTAAGGACAATTAAGGTATTTTGGCGCATATGTCGTCTCACAGTGAGGTATCAATATGTCTGAGAAAGGTATAAGGAGCAGTGAGGAACAAATGATCTTAAAACTAAATGAAAGATGAAGACAACTTATCAAGCAAATAAATACTTGTCAAACGCATTTGATACCCCACTAAAACACCACAAGTGCCAGAATACCCTGTAAGAACATACTATTCAAAGACATCGGCTTTCTTTAAATGAAAGACCTCCCCCCCCCCCCCCCCCCCCCCCCAACACAATATGTATACATGTATATACATGTAAATAAATTTACGAACATTAACTGGTGGATTCCACAATGGGACTGTTCGTTTATCATGTAACAGCCGTAGTTGTTTCAAAACAGGACGGCTTCACAAACGTAAGTATAAAGATTTGAATTGTTGGACAGAGGAAGAGTTTTGTATATAATGAGGAATAGAATTCCATATTGAAGTACCAGAGAAAACAAAAGTGTGTCGAAATAACTCCAAATTTGGTTTAGGGCTATATAATTGATAAGTAATCGACGAGCGTAGCAGTCGTGAATGAATGTCTGCAGTGAATGTAAACGCAGTTTTTAAATAATCAGGCCCATTTCCTTTTAGAGTTTTGTGCATTTGAATGGCCTTTTGAAAAATTACACGCTCTTGGAATGTCATCCATTTAAGTTTTGCAAATAAAATAGCAGAGGGAGTAGAAAAATCACTATCAAGAATTACCCTTGCTGCTCTTTTCTGGAATCTTACAAGTTTATCTTCCAGACTGCTAGTACAATTCCCCCATATAACACAGCAACAGTCAAAATGTGGGAGAATGTATGCGTTATAAAAGCGTTTCCGAGTTTCAAACGAAAGGAAATATTTAATTCTAGATAAAAGGTAAAAATAGGAATTACACTTCTTTATCACGTTATTGATATGATCTGTCCATGATAGGCTATCATTAACTGTGATGCCTAGTAGCTTTGCTGAGGAAGAAACTTCAACAGAATTATCATTAAAAGGAATGCTGAGATTTGAGTTAACAATTTGGTGTTTATTACGTTTACTTGTAATACATAAAACCTTGGATTTATCAGCATTAATTCAGCCGAGAAACGTTGGAAACCGTTAAATGCCGAGAAATTCTCCATTTTAAATGTTCACGTTGTTAATATTGAGTAAATGACAGTATTATTATGTGTTTCCAGGGAATTTTCTAACCAGGTGATCGCCTCTATTAATCTGAGCGCTCCTTGCTTTTTTAGATGTTACTCCAATGTAAACAATGGCGTTAAATTGGTGAGCACCAAATTTGTAAAAATTGCACTTTGAAAAATAGATAATAAATATTGCAGGCGTTACATTGTCATGATCCTGTTGTTTTTCGCTATGTTTCAACATATTCTATCATAATTTATAACTCATATTACCCTGTATTGTAGTTCTTTTCTGAGCACTAGTGTGCTTTTAAGTGTACAATACGGTAGAAAGAGAGTGGCGACAAATGTTTACACCTGTAAGTCAGAGTTTGTCACAATGCTTTTGAAGTTGTACCAATTAATGATCAACTACATGTACCACTCTACAACTCTATTTTAAAGCATGTAATACGTCCCCCCCACCCCCCACCCCCCGCAGGAAACCGACGTCTTTTCCGGATATGTGAACAGATGCAAATCTAACACCAGGAATAGAGCATGTGCCTTATTTTGTCCGAACACTGGAAGGAATGACAGGTTAACACCTTGCAAGTCCCTGCACTTTGTACACAACGCCCGTCGCTACTACCGATCGCCCTTGAGAAAAAGCCTGTCGGATTGGACCTTGTGAGCCCCGAGAAGATCGCTATATTTCCTGGGGAAGGGAAGAGTAGAGAGAAATCTGAACAAAACACGTTTGGTGGTCTCGGCTCGTGTATCGATGAAGAGCTGCGACAATTTATGTGAATTGCAGGACTACATTGACATAATTATCAACGACGAGTGAAGCAGGAAATGGCCAAGCACCAAATTCCCTATGCCCGTGCGTGGAGCGGGCAATGTGGTGTTAAGGAGGCCCGCTGCGTTCGTGGTCTCGGTGCCAAGGTCTTCGTGATCGAGGCCCTTCGCCCTGTCGAGAGTGTAAGGCCATTCGTGGCACCGGACACGCGACATCCGCCAGCCTCCCGGGAGTCGGTTGCTTGAGATCGCAGCCAAAAGTGGGTGGTAAACTCCATCTTAGACTAAATACCCAAGACGAGTCACAGTTCATGCACAGCCTCTTTCAAAATTAAGATTTCTCTTGTGACTAGGTTTGGTCTCTTTGGTGTTAATGTTGTTTAAAACAGGGCGATACCATGGCCATTGCTTCCTATTGATGGGTTAACAGTGTAGTTTAGCTTTATTGTAGGCGGTTCTTGTTTGCCTGCTTTATCAAAGGTTTTGAATGTATTTTAAGAATGAAAATAATTTCTGAACATCTAACATTAATAGGCTAGAATATACCTACATGTTTCGATATAATTAAAAGTAAATTCGTAAAGAAATATATATAAAGTTTGATTCATTTCCAGTGGGTTCTTGAAAGTGTATCGATCATTAACATAAATAGTTTTTTTTTTCTTTAATTAGATTGAGGTTATCAAAATATCGCCAGGGGGCTGTTTAGAAAAATCCGATTTCCTCAATTTCCGTTCCAGGTGGCGAGCTTTTCGTTATAATAAGAACTTATGGCCAGATACTTTTGTCAAAATTGATATGTCTACTTACCAATGTTGTGCACAGTCTATTATGTGTTCAATTGGCAATAGAATATGTTTAAACTAACGGATAGAATACTTCACAGCGTTATAGTAGCACGGGGTCCTGGAGGGGTATACATGCGCACGGACCAGGCCCAAGGCTAAGCTTTAACAAAGACCTATACTAATATAAACAGGTCATTGGCTTTACATAGGCGTAGGATCGTTTTCAATTATTGAGGGGGCAACTTTAGATGAGGACCGGAATAAGACTTTCCAAAACTTTAGTCATGACTATTCATGCATATACAAATTCAGTATAATTTAATGAATTAAAAGAAAGCATATGAAAATGTGTCTCTTAATACAAAAAAAAAAAAGAACAGTGAAAATAGAAAAAAGGATAGGCCATGCCTCGAACTCACGCGAGAATTAAAAGTAATAATGTGCATTGGGGAAGACTGATATCAGACTATCACAACCACGGGTTCAACTATCATAACAATTAAAAGAATAAAATCTAGTTAATTTTCAAGCTTTAGCTAACAATTGAATTGTATACAATATATTGGGTCTAACTGCTTATAGGACACATTTTACATCACTGTTTTTGTCAATCGAAACTACTCGGTTATTTTCGTGAGCTGAGTTTTCATTGAATAAACCCGATGTGTTCAGACAATCTGAACACATCGGGTTTATCCAATGAAAACACCTCTGAAATAATAGGGATGACGCCATATTGTTTCCCGCGAGAATTACGTCACTTTACTTTCGTTTTTAAAAATAGATTTTAAATGTGAAATCTAAAAAATTGTTTATTTTGATTGAGAAAACAACTATACATGTCACAACAACAATTTCGCCATTTGGTATGAATTACTGATAAAAAATGATTAAAAAAGGATGTCCAACACTTCCATACACATTGAACTACTTAACGTGTACGCTCAGAAAATGTGTTAATTGCCGGATGCTAATTTACCCGAAAAATTGTAACCCTAACTTTCGAAGATTGACACGCCTTCCTTAATTCTGTAACTATCTTGTCAATATTAAGTAACTTTCTATAACAATTTAAGCGAAACCATCTATTACAGAAATTCCAATATAAAGTTTACTTTGATATACTCCGGATTTGTTATATGGTAAAACACGACGCAAAGAGCTTGACTTTTCAATACTTGTGTCACAAACACAACCCTGTTTGGGTGGTTTGCGCGGTGTACTGCATTTTTGTTCCATTACAAAACACAACGCTATAAAATGCAATAAAAACCGGAGTCACGGCTTCATCTCTAAAGGATCCAACGCTAAGTAGGGTGTCTCAATAGGTGCATTTTCTCATGAATAAGCTTGCAGACTCTTAATCGATTCGAATGCGCAGTCGATGTTGTTTCATTCGGAATACCTCGGCATAACCGAACACTATTGTGTTCGGTAAACTTTCTCTGACACCTGGCCCTAGTTCGCGGTATACGAACGGGCCAGGCTCCACCAGGCTAATATCCGAGGTGCCAATCGTATCAACTCGGCAATCCCCGTCACAAGTCGGTTGATGGTCTCGCACCTGTTACGTAGTCCCATTTAGAAATTTTGAGTTTCGACTTCTGGTGCATAGTTTTGCTAGTAAGAGATGAGCTGGTAGAACACTGATGTGTTTCCTGTATAGATTATGGTCCTGCAATTCTCCCAAAGTTTATTTTAATTGCTTATTGCAGGACTATTTGTTTGGGATGTATGAACACAAATGCCGGTACCTCGGCTAGATTTGACAGCTAGTGCACTGATTTTCGGACGGTACTAATACAATTTGCTCCGTAGAAAAAAATGAGACGATTGAGGTGTCCATTTTATTACAGTTTTTGAGAGTTAAATGGCCAAACTTGATGTTTCTGTATATAGCTAAGCGTAAAAACACTATTCTTTCCTCAGCAGAGTCTTGAAAATGCCTGATTTAACATTGGAGTCAATGGGAATTCAAGATCTCAAAAGTAACAGGTGTATGACCTGATATACCTCGTAAGTTATTTAGAAATGACCGAGGTGTTTCGAATGTCTGAACACATCGGGTTTATCCAATGAAAACTCAGCTAACAAAAATACCTTGGAAGTGTTGATTGACGAAAACAGTGGTGTGAAACGTATTCTTAAGGAGTCAGACTCAATATTGTCTTCAATTGTTAGCTACAGCTTAAAGGCTAATTTAATTCTCTAACTGTTGAAACCGTGGCTGTGACAGCCTGGTCGCTGTCACTTCTTAGTTAGATAAATACATTTGATTTAGACCGCGTGAGATCGAGACCTGGCATATCCCTTTTTTTATATTAAAGATACACATTTTCATACACTTTCTATTAATTCTTATAATGTTTTTGAATTTGTTAATGCATGAATAGTCATGAAAAAGTTTAGGAACATTTATTCTTAGACCGGTCATCATCTGAAGTTTCCGATCGCCAACCCCACCCCCCACCCCCCACCCCCCACCCCCCCACCCCGAATGTTGAAAACGCTCATACGCCTATGGTAAGTGAATTGCACCATGAAAAATGATGAGGTATTTTTCAAAACCGCCGGCAAACGAGCAATATATCTCGTATAACTGCGTATAGGTCTAATAAATACGGAATATTACATCGTAGTTTCTTTCCCGGTGTTTGTATTTACTTCGAGTCGCGCGAGAAAAGGCGCATCTTGCGAGACCGAAGGTCGAGTTAAATGCAAATCTTTCTCACGCAACGAGAAGTAAATACAAACACCGGGAAAGATACTACGATGTAATATTCCTTTTATTATATACATCTTCTTTATCAACTACAAAATCAGTATCTATTTTAACTACATTTAACTACATATATCGTTTAAAACAATAAAAACAGTGGAATTTCTTGTTCTTGTTCAAATGTTTTGATTTATGAATGGCGGGTGAATACCGATTTACTATACAATAAGACGTGTTTTAAAGAGTAACAAAAGCATAAAATGAAATTTTGTAACAGGACCTTTCGCATGAAAGTAATCTCTGGAAGATTTTATAACTCGGAGGATTGTTATGCGTCTTTTCTGTTTCGGTGAAGCGCTAGATCTACCATAGGAAAAGCAGTGTTGTTGACATGGTGAATGGACCGTTCCGAATTCCGAATTTCTAACAAATCAGAATAAAGCTTTACATTCACTGCATCATAGTTAGCCTGGAGTCCTGGCCCATGCTAACCCGGTATACGAACGGGCCAGGCTCCACCAGGCTACATCATAGTATGTTGCAATCGGAACTACTCGGGTATTTCCGTGAGCTGTGTTTTCATTGGATAAACCCGATGTGTTCAGATTGAGTCTGTTGCTATGCTTCACAAGCGAATCTTTACCGACGGATCGATCGGCACGCAGTTTTGCACGAGATGCGTGTCTTGTAGAAAGGAGGTATTCAGAATAGATACAGGTGATTCGCTCTTACCCTGTTCCAAGTCCAAAAGGACCAAAACCTATAGCATGTGAGTTTTTGCCGTACAAAGCTGCTCAATTTCAATAACATCAAGTCAACAAAGTGATATGCTCGAAGGGAAAGTGTTTTGTTCTAAAGTGGATATGCCATGAATTAATCCCCGTTTCGCAATAGTTTGTTAACGCTTTTTTATACGCCTAAAAATAATACTTAAAAGGCTCAAATTATCTGTGGATTTATTCAATTTATTGCATCAATTAGAAGACTTGCTACATATTCTGTATACAACACAACACTTGTTGGGGTTGTGTGGTTGTTGAGTGAGTCGTTGTGTATAGAACAAATACAGGATATAACTGTGTTTAAGCACCTGAATCATATACACTATGATGACATTAATCAGGCAATTCAGATATATGTCATTTTAATTGATATATTGGGACCAAAAGACAGATCATTTAGAACAGGGTTATTGCAAAAAAATTTTTTATTTCTGAATGTTTGTGTAGCAAGTATAGTTTTTCCTTTATAGAAACAGTGTCATAACGATCAGCACTGTAAAAGATAAAACTTATTTAATAGTATTGCAGCAATTTGAAATGCACTAGATTTGTAGTCTATATATTACCTTTTAGAAATGAATAGATAGTTTCCCTCATAAGTATTAAGGCTTAATGTTTATATGTATTGCCTAGTTACACTTTTCTTTAAACTTTGTGTCAATGCCATAATTGTTAAAGATATAAGTTAATCAGGGTGATTTAAGTGATCAATGCAAAATAAAGCTTCAAATTGTGTTTTATCATGTTCAAGTAACAAACAACTTACTTCTTTAAGTGCTTTTGTTGAACATGTTTAAAAACAAAACAGAGATTTTAACATAAAATAGTGTTTTCTTTTTATGTCCCTAGTCATATTAAAGAACAAACACAATTAATGATAATAGTGTTTTTGTGAAATTATTTTCTTTTCTTCGTCCATGAACCCTATTTTGTGGGCAGTCATTAGAAATGTCCCTCCACGACCAGTCAATTTAATACCCAATAGTATTATTTGTCTTGTATTTCATGAGATACTGCATAAAAAAGGAAGCTGGTCAATTCGTACACACAGCTAGCTTCTTCTGTAATCCACACTAACCATAGTTTAACTACAACACCATTGTCAAATTGAGCATCTACTTTTAAAGATGAATTTTCAAATAGTAACTGAAATGTCAAATGCACAAGTTGAACTACCCCTATGTCTTTATTCAGTTGCATAGGTTCACCCCATATGTCAGCCTAGACCACACATTCGTTTATATGTATTGAAACTTCAAGTGTTGAAACATACTTTAACTCAGGGCATCCATGATAGCATTGTTGTTTTATTTTCAAATGGCTAGAACATAGATATATTGTAGCGACTGAAATGTTAAAAAGATGATGAAATGGATTGAAAATAGTTTCTTAAAACACCATTAAAAAATGTTCAAAAGAATATTGCTCTATCAACAAGTCAAAAATGGTTAGACATGAAGAAAACACCTTGTTTCATACTGAAGATTTGAAATTAACCTATGACTCAACTAGCTAGGCCTCTTTGCATGGAAAAAGTCCTCTTTGCATGTAAAAAAGGCCATGTATGCATAAATTAATAAAGGAAGTTTAGATAATCGTCAGATAGCAGTATATACTACTTTGTTGTATAAAGGAATCGGTTAATAAATGGAAAAAACGTACCTCACAAAACTTGGCTACTCCAAAGAATACATGCATGCTGCATTAATGTATGTATTACTCAGATTGCATGAATGGCATAAAACAAAAAAATAGTCAGATAGCCAATAGCTAAAACAGTCATTATGGATTTATCATAAAAGCTATGGTTTCCACTGATGTAATCTTTAAGAATTACTTTTCCTAAAACAATAAGCGGAAAAAAGAAAAGCTTGACAACAGCTTATAAATCTTTAATATTTTGTCATTTATATTTGAGATCTCTGGCAGTGTTTGGTGTCACCCTATAGAGTGTTGGCATGTATTCCAATGTTTATCCATTCTCAGCAGCCTTATCTTTTTTAATGTCAAGTGTCCATCACGCTAACCGTGAGAGTGTGAATAAATGAACTATTACAGTGTCATTACCATAACTGTTAGATTGTTCAAAACTGAACATTAAACGTGATGTAGTGCTTGAGGGTACCACAAAAATCTACTTGGTAAACTCAATAAAAAGAGTGGATGATAAACTGAGCTCAATGATGAACCAACTTCACCCTTAATTGTTGTGGTTTCTTTTCTTTCCATCTTTTAGGTTAATAGCAAATATTTTATTCAGTCTACCTACATTAAACAGGTGGGATGATTTTATTTTGCAGGTTTCCTTCTGCGATTGTCCGTTCGGGATATTTGGGGTAGTGTTCGCATTGTTATCTCGGTCAAGCCAAAAGAAACGACATTTCAAAGACGCCAAGATTCGCGGGAACATCGCAAAGTGGCTGAGTATCGTTGGAATAGCCGTCTCTTTCGTGGCCATCATGATCCTGCTCGTGTACTTCCTGTGTGTAGACGCTCGCATTGTTGACACGATAGGCGAACTGAGGAAAGAACTACCGAACGTTATGTGATTGGTTGAAACGAAAATGGTGGGATTTGATTGGCTGTGCGTCACAAATGACGTAATAAGGAATCGAATGCGATTTTATTTGTGTATATGACATATTTTTTTTCTAATGAAATCCTATTGGCTTAAGTTGAAATGACGTAGTTAAGCGAACAATTTCGTTGGAGGTGTTTCTCTTGTAATTTGCCATTGCTTGTCACAGGAGGGGTATAAAGAAATGATACCGTTTCATACATGTAAGAATATTTATATGATATGTTTATACTGCTTCATTAACTTTGGATGAAGTTGTACAGTGTACATAGATAATGTTTATTATTGTTTAAGTGTTATTTCGCTGCTGTTACATGTTATTGGTAGAAAGAGTGCAATATATTTTTGTATTGCATACTTTTTATATTGCGTACTGTTAAGCTTTCTTTGTATGTTGCTAAGAAAGCAACTCATTGTGCTGTTAATCGTCTTATCAAATGCTGTTTAGTGAATTTGACAAAAGGACTTTGTTCGAACTAATAAATATAATAAAGATAATCATGTTAATTCGTTCCATTCGATCTAAGAATTCAATTGTTTACACTATGTTTGTCAGAGATACAAAGCATCGTTGAATATTGTCCGAGTTTAATGTGCCAAACCCAGGGGAACATATCAGACCACAAGACAATACACGTAAATGGTCTTGCACTAAGACCAATACAGTTGACAAAACTTAAAAGTTAATTCAAAACAGCAACGTTGAATTTGTCAAACCAAAGACGTCGTCGACCACGTATAACGTCGCATCATTAGTTACGCAATTCGGTTACTTGCAAAAGACCATTGAATCATTGTCCTGCATACCGTTTACTCACTTTTCACTCCCATTTTCGTGTTGTTTAAAAAAAAGTACAGTAGCTACAAGGACAAGAATTCAGAAATATGGGCCATCGAAGTCAAAGAAAAAATATAGTAAACTAGAAAGAAAAAAATACCAATGAAGCAAAAACATTACTATATAGCCTAATTAAAAAAAATCTCTTACCTGTTGTTCTTTGGAACAATAAGAATTTCGCATGACAATTTTTTTGTTAAAAAATATTGTCATCAAAGTGAATAGTAAAACATGCCAGGTAACCAAGCATTTGTGAACCAAGACGTGTTGCTTGAATCACCAAGTGAAAGATGCTTTTGATTTTTGCTTAATTCAATCCTACTATAAATTGTCAATAAGACCGGTGTCGACTGTTGATTTTCTCTTATAACTTACCAGAAAGCATTTATCAATCACAGTGCAAGTAAGAGAACCTTAATACTAGTTGAGCAATGCGTAAGTGCTTTCTTTTGGCGTTTTTCTTTTTCGACTTTTAAAAATAGAGAGTGTTGATAGCATCGCCCTTTTCCTGAATGGCTATGTCCGGCTTACAATAGATGGATTGAAACCGTAAACTGTTCCTTCCTTCAAGCCAACTTAGAAGGCCCACGGGTAGAACCATCAACATTCCGTAACATCCACGAGGGAATAAGAAAAGCAACATAAAAAGATGCACTAGAAATAGTGTATATTCTTTTCTTAAGTAACATTACACACAAACAAATATATACATATGTCGTGAGATTCAATGCTCTGAGATAACTTTACCTGATGATTTTACTGAAGTTCATCAATGACATAGTTCCACGTGGTGGCGATATCAAATCTTAAAAAAAAAATCAAAAATACTCTTATTCATTTTTGAAGGTATGAGAACAAAAGCTTTAATAACCTGTTTAGATCAACTGTTTAACCTTTTCATAGGGTAATCAATTTATCATTATTTTAATATCAACATCAAACCATAAAAAAACTCCTTAATTTCCTGAAGTGTTTACATGGATTTTCCTGATTTAGTGACAACGAACGTCAACAGTGGTGCAACTAGAAAACGAAAATAAAACAGATACAGTACATGTGTTTCTCGGAGAGATATGACATTCAAATTAAACACTACACACAGTACTTGATGACACTGGTACAGTACCAGAATATATAAGACAATAGTTGGAATAGCACTTGACATGAGACTCGACAGTAAAACCAGGCGAAGAACAGAACTGACTATAGTTTATCAACAAATTACATAGTGGTTTGTACGAAAGACAAATATCACGTGGTTTCTAAAGGTTATACTAAATACGAGAATCAATATGTGATATCAAAGAGTGCAGAATCTATTCAAAAAACAAATTTAAGATTGTTGTATATGCTTATGAACACTTAAAACTGTTTGACGAGCCTCCAGTGCTATGTATTTTGCCAAGTTCAGACGGCGAGTTGGTTTTAAATTTTTTTCAGGGCACATCGACACTTGCTTAATGATAAACATGTAATTGCGTTCCTAATGTTCCCCAGTAAAAGTACAGTAATAGGTCTGTACATTTTCGTGTCTTGTCAAAGTAAATTCCTACGCAAACATTGCCGCTGATAAAGATCAAATCAGATTTTCCATCACCGGGTCATTGAGGACCCAATTTAACATGAAATAGCACGAAAAGACAGCATGTTCTGTATGATTGCACACATGAACCAAATTCCACGTGTCTAATGCAATGTCCTGTTACAAATACAGAGACGTGACTGTAAGACTATATGATGTGAATTCCTAAGTAAGCAATCAAACAGTAAAATAAAACAAAGTCAACCAACAATATGAAACAAAGGATGACTTCTTTCTGTGTATCCTTAATTCGCCTAAAGGAACAGGTTGTAGCCTTTGCTGGTATGTATTTTAAGGTTACAGTTTACCAAGTAATACAGCATTATATCGAACAATTAATCATTAACCTAACAAATCCAGGAAACAAAAATCGACCAATAGCATAGCTAAATTACAACAAGAACAACGAAAACCATAGAAACAGCTAAAGTGGTAACTGTCAAACCAATGCCTTTATTGGCACCGTCATCTTGAAATAGGACAAAGCCAGAATCTTCAACGCAAATTCGTGCAACAGTATTGCCCTTTCCATTAACAAGCACTATGAATTCCTTTGCGTAGAGGAACATATTCCGTGCTGTGTAATAGAGAGCCGATTCGTTCGCCATCAGTACAAATTCGTCAGGCATCAATTCTATTGTGTCACAGAAATACATCTTGTTGAGGTCGAATGTATCACTGTGTACTCTGTAGTCGGCGTACATTATATCCCAGCATTTGGTCAGATGTTCCATAATGGGGATATCCCTGGTATGCAGAGCTTCGTGACCCCCTGTGTAAGGTTCCCTTGTAGCATCATTGGCTATTTGATCATCAGTAAGTGATTGTTCATTGTCGATGCTGTTAGAGCAATGTTCAGCACATGGGTTGATTTTATCGTTTGCCATATCATCGGTGATGTTAGAAAAATGTCGTTTAGAACTAGATGATCGTGAAGGTACTAACTGGTCATTCACAGTGGAATTTTTCTCTTTACTTTCATTAATGGGTAATGCAACATCGGTGTTGTTGTAAACCAAATCGTAGTATGATTCAATGGCACAATACGAGGCTGTTACCGCCAGATCCACTTTGAGGGGCAATGTCAGACGGTAAATGTGCTGTGTGTAAGTGCTTTTCGCAGACGCATTGCCTATTTCAATTGTTTTTGAAATTTGTTGATATAGCATGCTCAGAGCATCGTTTGTCTGACCATCGACTATTTGAATACGCACCAGAATGTCATCGGGTGCACTTGTATCCCTGTCTGTCGTATTTGCAGGGAGCCCAATAAGCGCTATCGACCATGTTGGCGACATTTGCAAAGCTTGTTCTAATTCTTCCCGAGTCGGAACCCTGTCAAATGAAGTTTCACTAGTGCTGGATACATCTAGCCTTTTCAGGTGGAGATGAGCAGAAAGTCTTATTCTACTCCTGTAGTACATCCCCCTCCCGATAAACACACATCTACCTTCCAGATCTCGAAAGTAGCCAGATGGGCATGAGACAGGTCTACACAGTGGCTGCTGTAATTGAAAATGAGTCGATCAGTGTTTGTCTCTATTGACAACAGTATCAAAGCCTTTAAAAAGCAATCAGTAAACATATCCGTGCTTTTTCTATTGCCTTAAAGGAATTGCATAAAATATTTTTCTACAAAAAACTATTGGGTTTTTGATCGTGGTTAGAAACAACAGTATAATTTCAAAACACAGTCCTATTGCATAAAATTTTAAATCGACACAAATTTGTAGAAGTGGTGAAACCACAAAAGTGCAAGATATTTTCACGACTGTTTCGGATTAAAAATTGTTGCCAGAATAAAGAAAACGAATTTGGATTGAATTCTATCTATGAACGAGCTATGTCTAAGTTACATGATCTAAATATGCGTGTTGTCTCTCATGAAGATTTTGTTATATTTGTTTAACCAGCAACATTTGGAACTTTTCTGTCAATACAGGAAAATCATGTGTTATCAATGGAATGAAGGGAAGCAAATATGAGCGATTGGATAACCTTTACAATCGGTATTTTTTTAAAAAGATTTTAAATGCTAAATCTAAAGTTTAGAAACAGAAAAAGGTACACTAAAGTGCATTATAATCAAAGAAAACTGTGGATATGGTTTGTGTTTAATATGATTGATTTGTGCTAGTGCAAACTTTTTATCACAATTATGCCTTGATCTAGCATCAACCTGTTTTTAACGCAAACTGGCTGGAACATACATACCCTATAACATGGGAAGTGGAAGAAGTACGTGTCTAAAACATTTCAAATTTTAAATGATACAATGGCTTTAATCATGGTAAACCGACAAAAAAAGAAATAATAAAATGACGTTAAATTTCTAAGAAACATTACTTTATTTTCCAGAAGCTTATTAATGGATCAATATATGTTTGCCAAATAAACTGATACCTCTGTAATTTCTTAAAAAATATGCTGATTCAAAATATCTCGTGTCTGTTAATCTTGTTCCAGAGATCAATGACGATTTGAATAAGATACCTTGAACGTTCCGTAATTTGGAACCGAGTAAATGCATGCCTCAGGAGTTCTTGTAACAGACTTGGTGTCAGAAGACCCAAGCATCACTTTTACGCTGGGATCAAGCAAGGTGAAGAACTCTATACCGATTGGGTTGTCAGATCGCGTGTAGCACACATCCGAGTAATCGTCCTTGACGTCATAGATGAAACAAAACGGGTTTGGGTACCACTTGTTGGTCGTTTTCACGGGGGCGTTGAAGCCACTCTTGCACGCCTCGAAAATGACATCTTTTGACACGTTGAATGTAGCTTCGAAGTAACCGTACCCCTCATCTTCCTTTTGATCCAACAGCATTTCGTAGCCGGGCATAGTGCACTTCCGTGTTGGCAGCCCTACGCGACTGTCCAGAAAAATATAATTTACAAAACACGCTTCGGAGGACCGGTAAAGAAGAAAAGTGGTCAGTTCCTTCGTAAAGTCCAACGGTGTTGAACTACCGAACTCGTCGCAAACAATAATCATATCCCATTCGATGAACTCGCTGACCCCGTAACATGCTGCGCATGCGCTGTTTATGTATATCTTGTTCATCTCCATTGAAAACACCGGTGGCGCCAACAATGAATCATCGACGGCTTCGCATCCGACACTGGATTTGTCTACGCAGCCACTTGGTGGGTTCTTTGTGACGATGTAATAAGCGGTATTTAGGGCGTCTGCTGGTGACCGGATGTAAGTATCTGAGAACTTGGACCGCGGAAACATGCATGTTTCTTCTTCCAAAGGCATGTTGTTTTCATCCTTAAAACAGCAATTGTGATTCAGACTACAGTCTTCTTCGCAGGAGCAACCTAAAGACAGATTAACCCAATCCTTTGATAGAACTCAGATTAAAGGGTTTGAATCGATTGTTACAGAACATTCAAATATCACATATCTGAAAACACTTTTACGTTATTCGTTATTTGACTTTCTAGTCCGATGCATAGTTGACTTGCGTTAGTTCTAAATAGTTTATGTAGCAAGTAAAACATAAGCTCAAAACATGAACTGCAACGAAATAATTTAAAGGGATTTGCCGAAGCTTACCCCAAACACGTCCCTTCCTTCAACCAGAATGGAACATACGAGTATGATAAACGTGCATGAAATAGTTGTGGTTTAAAGAGAAAATACATTGCGACTGTCTTTTTTGTTTGTTGATGTTTTATAGTAAAAGCGTGTCTTAGCTTTAACAAATCAAGTACATGTAATTTTAATTTATTTTGTGGGAAGCTATGCATTCTCGAATGCATAGGATACAAGTATGTCCAGTAGACGTGATGGAGATGCTCGAAAAAATGACAAGGAACAGGGGAAGGTCATTGAAAAGTAGACGAGTTCAAACTTACTTTGAGAGAAGTTGGACCTCATAAATGCAATAATAAACAGTTAAGGAAGCCGTAATGGATTACAAAATTCCACAATGAGGTCAGTTTACCGTTTGGAAGACTCTTATGGTATACAACCTGGACGCCTTTAATGTACCAATTTTAATTATATCATCAAGACGCCAGTCCAACTCTCAAAAGCATTGCAAAGGTTGACCGTAGTTAATGCCTCAGTATACATGTATTTGCTATTAAACAAGACGCCGCAAATCTTTATCGTGACCAGTCAAATATGCCTGAACATCACCAGTAGGTCACATAATTATTTTGAGGTCGGCAATTCTTGGGCCAAAATACCTATGCAGCAGGATACACGTATCCCAGACATCTTTTCCGGCGAATTGCATATCCTTTGGTAAGGGCACAGGTTCTGCATGAGCAACACCGAATTCGGCCAGGGTAAGGTTTTGTTCGAAGCCGTTGTCTGAGAACATCTGCACGCCAAAAATGTTATCACCGCCATCTGCACTGATGCAGCAGGTATCCTCATGATCTTTCACTTCACCTGTTTGTCTTTTAATGAAAACGTAACAAAACGATATATGTCAATAAACATCCTGGTAGTGTATATCATTTTCGAGCTTGATCTTGATGTAACCATGTTGCTTTGGTGGCATTTCTATTTTGATAAGGATGCTCGTTGACCTAACCCTACTGTTACTGACATTTTGAAAACATTGCTGATGATACCGATGTTTACAGTAATACAAATATAGAAGGTGTGGATGTAGAATCTCCATTTTAATTGATTGCTCTATATATTTTGCAAATGAGAATTGTTGGTATCACTGATTATTGATTGAGGTCATTTTACAAAAACAATGATGTAACCAGGACAACTTTTGTTGATTGAATCACTGAAAATAAAGAAAATGATTTTGATGTGGTTGATAAAGCCATTGTAATGGTGCTGTTAAATCTACACTTTTCGGTTGTGTTGTTGCCTAATATCCTCATGTCATAGGTTGTGGTCACAACTGGAGATACATGTGTTGATATTGTCTTCCGTGATGCTATTGGTGATACATCGAATAAGATATATGTATTATTGAGGTTGTGATATATAATGGTAATTATAAACTTTCAGTTCTGATGGCAAAGTGACCCTGTTGATTGATATACATGCCCAACTTAGATTTTTTTTCTTAGAGTGTTTATTGCCTTGATTTTAAAAGGATGAAAAATGTGATAAATTAAAAAAGGTTATAGTCATGTATTGATTCCAGACACTAACCGTTTACTTTGAATTATGAATTGTGTATGCTTGACACTTGACAAATGACATATTTCGAATCCGAACTGTGGCATATTGTTTTTCATGTCGACATATAATGTATTTAAATTCACTTACATTAAAACGTAGCCATTTCAAAAAATATATTCTAACTTTTCGTCGCATGAAGTCGTATATTCTTTTGTCTATCTTTCATTTGACCATTTTTAAATGTAATCTTAATTTAAGACGCTTAGTATCTTTGTAATAAACTCGTCCTACGAGTAGATTTGTTGCTAATATCTTATCATGAAATTTAAGAAATGTTCCAAAACAGTTGCTAAATAGGACGCAACGTGACCAAATAAATGTTGCAATGTATTTTAAGAGCAAAAAACTATTTAAAACCCAAATGCAGTACATGTCGGAAGTAGCTCTGGCACTTTCTTCAGCGTTGTTTGGCTCAATGCACTCTATCTGAATACTTTTGAACTCGTTAAGGACGTTCTCGGTACCTTTTTTCTGTGCACTTCATCTACGCATCCAAGGGAAATAATAATTTGTTACCGAAGAGGTACTTGCATAGTTGTCGGATAGACGTTTTTATTCGGATGAAATTTACTGTTTGCAATTTTTTTCAAATAACAATCATATTATCCATAAAACTATGATAGGTTATTAAAATTATTGTATATTTCTCATGTATATTAAGCCCCAAGCTTCTATTTTTCAAGTTTAAAGTAATATTAGTCGTTTCTAGAAAAAAAATCAAATTCGGTTTCCATGGAAACTGTAATTTTACAGAAAAACTAACTCGTCAACATATACTTTTTTTGCATTTTGTATTTCAAGATTCCAATTTACTTCACATACTGAAAATGAGACAATTCTATGAAAGAATATTTTAGATATCTTCATTTATTTGTAATATACATATCAATTTTCATTGTTTTTTTGTAGAATACTAAAACTTGAAAAACTGATTTGGATCACAAAAAATGTTCAGATTGTAAAAATTTGAAAAAAAAAGAAAACATTGAATTATAAAGTATTATAAATATGAATTCATATTTTTTGTATTTATAAACATTCCAGAAATTATCTTATTACTTTTCATGATGGTATGGTCATTTTGACAGTGTTGTCCCAAACGGTTACCATGAAAACTTTCATTTTACGAAAAAAATAACTCGTCAACCTGCATTTTTCTTTTCATATTTAAATGAACAACATAATTTTTAATAGCATATCTAAAATTAAGAAAATTCTATGAAAGGATTATTTTCTTATAAAACTGTAGAAAATGTCCTTATAACTTTGTGAGGCACGGTTGGTTCGAAGTAAAGTAAACAAGGATTTAACCAAGGAGATTCCATGATCTAAGAGCATTTGATAGCACTTTCTTTTTTAACCCGAACTGGCTTTCCCTCATAATCAAGAGATAAGAAACAATGAAAGACCGTAAATAACTTCTTGGTTCGGTCATTTGCATGACGCAGACCTGATACCAAGCCCTCAATTACTAACATGCATTACTAGCAACCTTATCTTCTACGCCT
Source organism: Cerastoderma edule (assembly GCA_947846245.1). Taxonomy (NCBI): domain Eukaryota; kingdom Metazoa; phylum Mollusca; class Bivalvia; order Cardiida; family Cardiidae; genus Cerastoderma; species Cerastoderma edule. The sequence continues at coordinate 1,527,941 of OX401416.1, forward strand.
ATTGGGTGTTCCTTTCTATTTATACCTGCTTTATTACTTTTGTTTTAATTATGCAAAACCTTATTTAGCATGTTCATTGTTCTTTGAGATTAACAGTAGGTTACGCCTATTGGACCCTTTTTTCTGTATCCACTTCCTCTTCAAACAATACGAGACAAAATTTCATCACAACTTTTCCAATGATAACATTTTGACCATAAAATCTACTGTGTTCTACTAAAGTTCTTGTTTCCCCTCCCTTTCGCTAATATTTAAAGACCGGAGTACATTTCCTTCTACCTATTACCTTCTTTTCTCAAATGATCTTTCAATATGGTTTATATAGTTATCAGACAGTCTAAAAGTTACAAAGAATATAGATGTATGAAAAAGGCAACTTATTAAATTTCTCTTAGATTTATATCCAAGAATCAGAATTGCGACCTGTAAAAAATCAATTCAACAACTGCCGATGGAGAGCTAACGTCTTTTTTTGCGAGAATACGTTGGGACTACGATGTCAAAAGAACACAGTTTATTGTTGCATAGTTGTTTTGAACCTCATACCTTAAACTCTTTCTGCGTTGATTCAAGAATATTTAAAATTGTAGGTACAAAAATTAAATTTCCAAAACATTGTATGCAGGTATAGTTTATCAAATCTGGACACAACGTAGAGAACAATTCTAAAATGAGGATATATGTCAAACTGATTGTGATACTGGCATTTGGACTAATAGCGGTAAGCTAACAGAAAGACTGAATCGATTTTAAAACTAATAAACTAATTACCTTTTCCCCAATAAGTTTAGCTATGTCGTCCACGTTGATTTCTGGTTTGCAAATACTCTCTGCCATCCCCGAGTATTCCTTGCGTTTTTATACGGAGTTAATTTATGGAAAATCGTCTTATTTGTGAGTATGCTCGCATGTGTCTCCGACATCCATAAATATGGGGGCGTTCCCAACACAATACGTTCAGCCGGCGACATTGTAACATGTGCCTCATACTTGCTGGTGTTCACCAAGATTGTTTCTATAGATTCAAACGAAATTGTCTGCCTGTATACCTGGATTGCTTGTTGCATTGTTTGCATTGCGGATTTGTATGGTTCAGTTGTAACATTGCAGTATAGACATGTGGCTACCTGTCTTTATTGCTGTCTATTTTTTTGTCTGTTTTGCCTTCTCTCTGGCTAATTTGCTTTGTTTCGTAAAGTTATTTGGCTGACTGCCTTTAATTCTAGCTAACTTCATGCTTGTCTGAAGGACTGCATTACGGGTACCAAAATCAACCCTCAAGAAGTGCTTGTGAGGATGTATATATATAAATATTTTAAGAAGTGTTTTAGACGTGAAAACTACTGACGAGGAGATTAAAATGGATCACTTTGTCATGACCCGTTCTATTCCGCCAATAATTGACATCATTGGTAATATAACATACAAGATAGATGAATTACAGTCGACCGGATATAATGACATTCAGAATGATTTACATACTAATAAAGATGCTAATGATTTTTCTCTAAATTGAACACCTTGCTTTTCGCATCGTCATAGTTTTCCCCAGCTTTTGGATTATTATAATTCCAGGACTCATGCTACAATGCCTTCTGTAGGCTTGGTACTTATTCGTTTAAAAAAAAATTCTAGCAAATTGATCTAGTTTATAGGGTATATATTTTGGAAGCCATTATAGCAAAACATTCATACACCCAGTTGAACTATTGTCAGGATAAATGGTGATTTACGTTTAATATTTACGTTTAGGATTTATGAATGATAAACAGCCGACATTCTTTCTATCAATTCGAATCGCTGTTATTAAATCTTATAATGATACAAAATATGGCAAGGAAAAAATGATTTACTTATCTATAATCTATCTGAACTGATTTACGCAGAACAAAAGACATATTCGTTTAGCAAATATGAATTTATTATCTACTTGAACAATACCTAATACAAGTAAATGCTTTTTAATGAGACGCGTTAAGAGTAAATGTACAGATGTATCTGGTAGAAAATATTAAACAATGCATAAGACATTATATTTTGCATTCCACTACTTTTGATTTTCTCGAGAACAAAAGAAGAAATACAAATAATTTGGTTGGAGGTATCTTTTTACAATGTTTTTTTCAAAAACCTGTTAGAAGAAAATTTTAGAAAAAATGTACTGAAATAGCACTCCTCCACATGAATTAAATTGTACAGTGTATACTTATATATACCTTAATGTATCCTTCATTGTGCTGCTGTTTCTTTCACCTTAACGAAAAAAAAAGCAATTTATTTTTGGAGTGTTTATTTCAAGTTTGTTGGTTCTGCTTTCTGGTCCCCAACATGTTGCTACATGAAGTGAAGTAAGTTCGATCAACAGAAGTTGCTTGAATCAATAAACATTACCATATGTGAACAATTGATTTCCATCAATTTGGAATTTAAGGTTCCATATTTTAAATATCCGTCTGTTCATTTGGTCCGGGTTCGCTATAAAATATTTCAAAGTAACTATACATAAATCTCCCATAAATTTGCATAACCCATGACGTCGTTAGTTGTGTATAATGTCACATTATTTGATGTGCCTCTATTGGCACAACGAATGGCGGGTTTATTTGAAGCTTTAAGAAAGCAGTTAGCTAGCTGAGTGCATAGGAAACAACCTAAATACCAATTTGTTAGTGAGCAAGGGTGTTTTGTATTGTCTTCTCTTTCAATATGACATCAAGGACCTTTGTTCTTTTAATACAATGTCCGACTCTCCTAATTTCCAAGCAAGGGCACTTACTATAGGCGGAACATTGCATGCTACATGTTGCATGGACGAAAGAATAAGAATGACACCGTTGAAAGACGAAACAAATAATGTGCTCAAAAGATGTATTGTATGTTCTCTCCAAGTAGCGAGGTACAAAGACAACCATACGTACATCATGTGATTCAATGTCATACGGGCGAAAGACCGTGCCGAAGGCACGGTCTGAAGACCGCCTATATGTTACACGTACGTACGAAACGAAAGAAGGTACCTACAAAACCAAGGATTTCCGAATTACTCAGAACCCTATAAGACTTTTTTCGGCCATGTTGGTTGCAACCGTTTTTCTGCCCCATATGGCGCCATCTTGTCCGAAAATTTATTTTTATTCAGCTCTTTTACTAGCAATGATGTGGAAAAATCAAAGTTAACAAGCAAAAATAGAAGGATTTTCCTCCGAATATTTTTTACAACATCTAAAACAATAAACAGTTTTGTAAAATTTAGACCGCATTTCAACATTTTCTGTTTATTTGGTGAAAGTGGCGTCTCTCATCCTAAAACCCGTCAATTCTTCACATGTTGACATGGTGATTACACCAAGAACTGTAACGTGCACTTTCCATTTTTGTGTATCACGTGACAAGACATTTTCTTTACAAATCATCATCGTTCCAATCACCGCTTCAAATCTTAAATCGAATGAAATAATCGCCACGTTGAACGAACATCGAAAACGATGATGTCAGGTATGATAACTTTTTGTACACTTTCATTTTCGTATAAAGAACGCATATTTTAACAGTATATTTTGTTTAAAGCGAGATAGATAAATCGAAGAGAGTCTGGACCGTCATTCTATGTTTACAAACAAGATGGACACTACGAGCACTATCTTACTCCGAATATTGATTTTATGTCACCGCATCTATCTATGTGTCGAGGTAGTATTTAGTACACTTTCTAGTGTTAAAAGCTACGGGCAATATGGACATACATTTTAGAGACGAAAAAAGGTTTGTTTACATTGAGATCATTTCAAGGCTGAGTAATCTTGATCCGTATTGGATTCTTCTTTTTGGATTGACGATGTGCATGGTTTTTTTTTATTCACACGTTCTTTGCTCTTTGATTCTTGAATCTACCTATCCTGATGACTTCCAAAACGTATGTCTTTTCACCGATTATTAATGGAGACATAATCGGGGAACATAGTAATAACTTTTAAGTTAATTTCATTTGTCTGCTTTCCAGAATCAGCCATAGTTCAGACTGTGTGAAGGTCAAATGTGAACCGGCAACCAAAGAAATGAATGTTGTGGTACTGCATAAAGAAAGATTCTTTGTTTTATAAGCACATGTAAGTACAACTTATCTTTTTCATAAGTAATTATGATATGAATAATACCTTGCGAATACAGATAAGACAAACAAGGAAATTTTGGTTTGAAGAGCTTTTTACTTTAGAAAGATGGTTTTACCTGAACTACAGGTGTTTTATACTGTTTTCAACACTATGTCAAACATAAATTTTATGACTTTTAGTTTGTGTACATATCAATACATCCTCTTAGCATGGTTTTTCTAGAGAAAGACTACACTGCAATATTTTCCAATTAGATTACTTTATCCTCCTTCCATTCATAATTTGATGAGGAATCTTAATAAACAATGATGTAAAAGGATGCATAATGACTATTGAATTTCAAACAAGTGGCTGGAATAGATTTGCTTTTCCATTAATGCATATGGCTCAGGCTTGAGCTTAATGGTACATGTCTGTATAACCTACCAGTATAAGGCTAGGAAATGTTTCTTGCCAAGAAACACTACACAGCAATTTAGGTGAATGCCATTGAGGATCAAACCCAGGTCCACGCCGCCAACCATTATGCCACTGTGTGGCCAAACCATGTATATTTAGACCTTGCTATGACATGAACCAAATCTACTTACCTTTTCAAGTGAGATTCATATAATGATTACAACTAAATGAACAAAGACATCATAAGTAATTCTATAACAAGATTTTGGCAAATGTGTTGCCAATTAAAAGATTCAAAACAAAGTTTGGTAATACAAAAAAGACTCTACAGTACTTTTGAAATGATATCTTTTCAACATTCATGTTTTATGTACATATAAACATCAACTCACTTCTGTTATGTACAAGGTACAGTGACAAAGAAAGAACCATTTTAACATGGATTTTGTTTTAAACTTATGTTTCTTCCATTATCTCTTTTAAACAGAAATATCTGTGCCTGACAGAGGAGGAACTGTACATGAAAGTGCTGACATGAAAGATTACCTTGACAAAAAGAGAACAGATGAAGATCTGTATGAAAACTGTCTCTGCATTTTTTTCTGTAAACGTTTAAATCTAAAACATGTGTGGAATCTATGTTTTGTAGCACAACACAAACAAGACTGACAGAAATGCACATGTATTTCCAATACTGATAGATAGTTGTAGCAAAACTGTCTCAGTTTGTGAGATGAAAGAAACTTTTCCCATAATGTTTAAGAAACTACTGTTAAAAGTAAAATCATTGGACAGTAAGAGTTTTCATTCATTATTTTGTACAATATAAGGCAGCAGATAGCATTTAAAACTGAGATACATATTGCTGGTTCAATTCATTACATATTCTACCACTGATTTGAGGGACCTTTTTACTGCAAAAGGTGCAATAGGGTGAATTATTGTTTAATGAAATACAATAATATCTGCTTAGTTTCAATAGTAGACCAGTTAACCCATTGCCAAACAAAACTGAAATTTAACAACTTTGTTGAAGACGACTCAGGAAAACATAGTGGGATTTTTTCCTTTTCCCACAATGTTTTCTGCCCTATCAAAAGATTATTTTTCAATTGCATCACATTTTGAAATGTCGTCTGCAAACGCTTTCAACTTGGGACAGTAAAAAATTTGGTGTTTGGTTAATTGTTAACTCATGTAAACACATTTGTATGCAAGTGGGGCATAACAAATTTGAATAAAGCCACCATTATAACCATTATAACATTATTTCTACAGCAAGTACTCCCTTTTGTCACAATGATTTCATTCTCTGCAAAAATGCTCTCTTTTTCCTAATTACAAACACTTTTGGTTGCAAATAATTTCTATTTCAAACAATGATGGTTCTACATTTTGAAATTATTTGGACATTTCTAGAAATAAAGCATAAACAATAATAATTTCTGAATACTATTGGGTAAAATATATTGTTATCAACAGATTCATTGTTTTGAAAGATTTCCTTGCATCACATTAGCTTCTTATTCTCTGTTAAAGATATGTTAAATTATTTCTACCTTATGAAACGCTTTGCATGTTGCAGGAGTCTTTTAGAAAACACTGACAAAATCATGAAATGAGTCAAATGACTAAATGAGCAGTTATCCTTTTTCTCATCATAGTTTAAATCAAATGTCATAGTTAAATTATTCAATTTTCTTGTAATCTGCTATTACTTTCATTGATAACAGTCACAAATAAAGCTTGAATGAAGCTTTAAGGATAAATGATGAAATTTTGCCTGTTTACTTTCAATAGAAGATGTAATAGTTATAGGAATTTACAAAAATTCTGTGCTTTGTTCTCAATTTGGACTCCTTTTTGTAAATTGTGAAATATTCCACAAGTATGGATATTACACCCTGAAGATGATGAAACAAAACATTTGGAAAGAATACTTTGGTCAATAGTTTGTTAAAAGGAGTAACAGGTTATTGACTCAACATTGCAGCATTTAAGGTTATGTTTAAATGTGGAAAATATGCAAACTTATATAACTTTCCTTATTCAAACAACATGTAAATCATGCATTGCATTTTGGAGAAGGCTAACACTATGGCTGATCATTTGAACAAGTTTTTGTATAGATCTGTACATATTCCATTGAGAAAAGTGTTTGTCATTACTACTAGTTAACATGAATAAATTTTGTCAATTGTTTAACAATAGAATTATCTTTTGTTTGTTTCAACTAATTATAGAAAGACTTTTGGTGCTTTAGATAATTTCAAAGACTTTTGACAATGATGGATTTCCTTCCTAACACAAATTTTCCCCTCTATTTCATCATTAAATCATATGCTGTGAAAGGTTTTTAAGAATGATTCAGAGAGAGCATATACTTACAACATACAATTTGGTGAAGAGTAAATTCTACATATCAAGGTTTCAGTGCAATACAAAACTGTAAGTGCTTCACATATTGGAAGTACTAACTGAAGTCTTGCATTGAATCCTCATTTTGCATGGAGAGATTTTGGAATTCAAATTATTTAGTTTGGTGGTTTTGATAATGCACAAACAGTGTCTTCTGTTTCTTATTGCATTACTGATATGGGTAGGATAGCTAAAACATGAGAGTATCTAGCGAGAACCACCAACCACACATACATGAGTCTTAGATGCTATGTTTGATTATGGTTTAACAACATTTTCAACAGAATGTTTCAGTTGTGTCAGTAGACATATCCCTGTTTGTTCCAATTATTTCCTCGTCAGTTCCTGCGAATAAACCTTCTAAGCCACCGATCACTTACCCCATACAAACATCGTTGCTCTGTGGTTTAGTCAAAATAATTCAACATGAAGAAGCGTTCCACCCCTACCCCCCGAGGTTAGTTTTGGGTAGGACCTGGATCACAGCTAAAATGTGGTTATGGAGTATCCATTGATAGCATCCAACCATACATAAATGTTTAAGTCTTAGATGCTATTGTTGGATTATGGTTTAACACCATTTTCAACAGAGTGTTTCAGTTGTATCAATGGACATTAATCTCTGCTCCTGTTATTTCCCCACCAGAACCTTCCAATATTCCTCCCTAGACATAGTCCGAATGATCCAGACGTAGTCCGAATGATCCAGACGTAGATATTTCATTCTTCGCCACAGTTAAAGCTTGGATCATCTGAGTTACCCTAGACACTGACCATTTAACCAATACCAGTATCATTGCGCTTTGGTTAGACATTTAAAAAGTCGTGGTGCAATGACTTTCGAAACAATATACAAGCCGAAGTATCAAACGCATAATTATTCAAGCTCAATACCAACTATACTTCTGTCTAATGACAATGTGTACTATTCGTAATGGTTAGCAACTCATATATATCCACAGTGGTAGAATAAAGTAGTTTGTGTCGTAGGTTATATATTAAACACATCTGATTTGTATCTTGACAATGGCTATTTCTTTCAAATTGGAGTGCCTTCAGACAGGACACTGCTTCCATGGCCTAGTACTACTGATACAATACAAAGGGAACATTATGTTATACAAATCCAGAATTAGCACTGTTTATTAATTGAAGGAAAAAATCTCTTTCGCCCGGTTTAGGCTTTGCCTATTTTCATATTAAGATTGTACTGATTGCATTTATATAAATTTCACCTGTGGTTTCTTTCTCCTTACTATCTACTTCTTGTCAACTTTGGTTCAGTAAAGACACACAAAAAATGGACTAGATCATGCTCTCGTGTAATTTCAGACTTCACTGATGCGTTACAAAGGTCGGGTTCATCAGAATTAAGAGGTGTATTTGAAAGAAACGTAGAAGACCATTACCATTATTTTTTCGGTGAGGTACATAGAGCGTTATCACGTTTTTGTATCAATCCGTTTCAAGTGAATATATAGAGGATAATCAACTCCTTTCGATTGACATCAAAACTATGTCACGAGAATGGGTTGTTATCAGGTTGAAAAAACGAGTTCGAAGAACGAACTTTTTCTACATGATAACAACCCATTCAAGTGACATAGTTTTGATATCAATCGAATGGAGTTGATTATTCTATTTATTTTATTCCACTACATAAAATCTGTTTGCCAACATATCAACTTAAACGTCAAATTGAATATAAAATGGAAGGTGCAAAGCAGTTAACAACGCAAATGACGTCATTTTTGCGTCCTATGACGTCATTCACGCGTATGGATACATATTAGAATACAAACATTTTAGAGCAAAGTGCAGCAATTACTTTAATGCAAAGGAATGGTAAAAGACTAGTATCGTCAAAACTGATATCATCACTACATAGGCGTAGGAGCCGGGGGGGCTCCATCATCGATGACGTCATCATCGCAAATGACAATCTGAACACATCGGGTTTATCCAATGAAAACTCATCTCACAAAAATACCCGGGAAGTATTGATTGACAAAAACAATGGTGTAATAGAATTTGTTAAACTTCTAAGGAGTCAGACTCAATATTGTCTTCAATTGTTAGATAAAGCTTGAAGAATAATTTATTCTCGATATTATAGTAGATGAGTCCGTGGCTGTGACAGTCTGGTCGCTGCTACTTATTGTTTAAATCAATACATTTGATTTCCGCGTGAGATCGAGACTTGGCATATCCTTTTTTTTATTATTAAAGATACACATTTTCATACGCTTTCTTTTAATTCTCATAATGTTATTGAATTTGTAAATCCATGAAGAATCATTAAAAAGTTTAGGAACATTTTATTCTTAGACCGGTCTTCATCTGAAGTTGCCCCAATGTTGAAAACGCTCCTACGCCTATGCTATGGCGATTTAACTCTGTCTGACAATCACTTTTAGAATTGATGTGATTTTCGTTAAATCAGTTAATTAGAATATTCAATAACAACAAATATTTGATAAGTCAACAGAAAATCTCCCATGTATATAATGTAATTCTTTGTGGGAACTAACCACAGTCAATGTATTATTATTGAAATCCTTTTGCACTGGGAGTAGAGTTTTCGCTGTGTCTCTTCTCGTCTATTTAGACCATCTTAGTCGACATAGTTACAGCGATTGTTATCAAACAGTTATGAGTCGGTGAATTACTTTTTTATCAAGTCTTTTCCTTGGAGACCTTTAGGAGAGGAACTCTGAGGTGACTTAAGTTCAGGGCCCCTTTTCCTTAAATTGGGAAGAGGCCTATGTCTGTTGATTTGGGTAGATTATAACAATGAAGCAGCTGAATTATGAAACCAAATAGCTGGTGTGACTTTGAATTTTGAGGGAAACTGCATGACTTTTAAGAAATGTCAAATTGGGAAGGTGCCTTTTATTGGGCTTTTTTATATAACGCCAATAAGTGTATTTTTCTTAAGTTTTTCTTTTACAGTGTCATAGACTTCTTTGCGATATTTTTAATCGAAGCGGGCCCGAGCTTGAAGTCCAAGATGGCAGATGATAAAAAAGATTGATGTGAATACGCATGTGCGGTTTCTTATGGATAATCGATTCCTATTGGCTTATTCCATTTCATGCGGAGTACCTCCTTGGTCTTCCCTATTTTAGCGTTAGTTGCCGACCGTAGACTTACTCGGATGATCCAAGCTGTAACTGCGTGACAGCTTGGAGGCGCCCTGCGATAAAAACGTGTCAGCATTCCCCCTCTGTGTGTGAGGGGTCCAATCGGCGACGAGAAAAAATATGGGCACCAATCAGAAAGGAGGTGGGATTGATTTGGTGTTGAAGCGATTTGCTTCGCCACACTTATTTCGAAATCAATACTTTGTGGTTATTTGTGTTGGTAAAAAGATAGTCACTTCTTGTTATATGTGGATATTGATGCACCATTAAAACAATAGCCCATTAACCAATCTAGTGATAATCAAAATTGGCCTGTCCGGCTCATTCCACACATGAAAGGACTGGGCAATACCTTTTCCCGTACCATTTAAGTTTTCAAAAAAATATTGAATCCAAAGGTAATCAGTTTTCTTTAGCTTTCAACATTTAGTTACCCTTCTGTTCCCCAGACAAGGTCGTTACCATTCTAAAATTCAAACTGCAATAAAACACACAAACTATTCGATTAGGTAAAATACAAACTTTTTACTATATCGAGAAAGTAATCGATAGTGTAGTGACAAAAAGGATTTGGTTTTGACGACTACTATTTCGCTGCAAACATAAATGATAATCAGAAGAAACTTGCTCTTAAATCTGTAAATTTGATTAATATCAATATATTTTAAAAATAAAAAATCATGTCAAATGCGTATTCTTTGAGGAAAAACCATGATGCAAGTAACAAGATAAAGGGTAAGGCACGTGTTGTCTGATGTGTGGCGGTGTCTGGATTAGTGTCTGTGTGTGACGCGCGTCGCTCCCGTCTGGGGTAATAAAACTAGGCGTTTGATATTTAGACCCAATCTGAGCACATCGGGTTTATCCAATAGAAAACACAGCTCACGGAAATACCCGAAGAGTTCCGATTGATTTAGACCAACAACCCGAAAGATGTATGTACTATTCGATACTCCCCCTTTATAACATGCCCGAAGCTGTTTATATAGCTTTTTTTTTTAGATTTTTGAATCATTTGTTCAAAAGACATAGCTGTTATCTATGTCTCTGTTTTGTTTCCATTCGCCCAGCCTGCAAATAATATACTTTGAAATAGTTCCTAGATTTATATTTCAGATTAGACCCATGCTGCCGATTTCTATAATTCAAGAAAATATCAAATTGAGAGCCCATTTTTCCATAGAATCGGCCATCAGTAATGATAAGCTAAAGTTTTTTTTGTGGCAAAAGTTTCCATAAAAAAAATCTCTGATGGTTTGAGTGTTTTCTAGATTTTCGCAATAGAGTCACAAATATCTTTATTCAATGAATGAATATCTACGTATTCAATTGAAAACAACTGTTGCAATACTTTGGCAATTGACAAAATTCATATGAGGGAAAGGATATCTCGGTTTTAATGTAAATAGATATATTCTACCAAACGAAAAGGAGCCAATATTATATTCCCGCCAGAATTTACCTGTCAATTTAACTCCGCCCCTTTCTACAGATTTCCCGACGTGTATGCACTACTACCTCGAAAATTCATATCCGCTTGACGTGCTTTTATATCGAACGCATCCAGACGTAGAATGAAGTATCTACGTCTGGATCATTCGGACTAATCGTAGACCATCGTTCATGTGCTATACTTATGTCCGAAGTGTATTTCACAGCCAATCGGAACCACTCGGGTATCTTATATGAACCCAATCTGAACACATCGGGTTTATCCAATGAAAACACCTCTGAAATAATAGGGATGACGCCATATTGTTTCCCGCGAGCAGGACGTCACTTTACTTTCGTTTTTAAAAATAAATCTTAAATCTGAAATCTCAAAAGTCGTTAAATTTGATTGAGGAAACAATTATACATGTCACAACAACAATTTTGCCATTTGGTATGAGTAATTGATAAAAAATGATTTAAAAGGATGTTCAACATGTCCATACACATTGAACTACTTAACGTGCACGCTTAGAAAATGTGTTAATTGGCGGATGCCGATTTACTCGAAAAATTGTAACCCTACACTTATATCCGAGGTGTATTTCACAGCTCACGGAAATACCCGAGTTGTTCCGATTGATATGAACCTCCAATCGTATCTACTCGGCAATCCCCGTAACAAGTCGGCAGATATATATTTTAAGAAATGGCCGAGGGGTTCCGAATGACGAACCTCATACGAAATGGCGAAAATAAAAGTTGTGACATATATAATTGTTTCCTTAATCAAATTAAACGACTTTTTAGATTTCACATTGAAGATCTATTTTTGAAAACGAAAGTGAAGGGACGTCATTTTCGCGGGAAACAATATGGCGTCATCCCTGTTTTGTGTGTATGAACTTATGTAAGATGTGGTCAGCATCAATCACTAATGTGAGAGGCGCAATAGATAACTCATAGAGGTAACGTGTTGTTGCTTTGGAGTTTAATCAATGACTGATAAGCCTTGCTGCGGACAGCGGTTAGTTGCATGTATAATCTATAAATAGATTGGTTGTTAGTAATCAGATTACGTTACATCTCCCTTGTTTTAAATAAGAAAGAAAACATGCTGTTTGATAATTCAATACATCAAATAACCAACAAAGATCAATTCAATATACGTAGATCTAAGGATAAATTTTAACAACATAGAGAGCATTCAACTAAAAGGCTCAATTCAAATGTTACATGATAAGACGGTAGTGTTTACGTTTATCATGGATCATTTATCAACCCATTGGGAATTGCTGTAGAGATTGTTTGGTTTTACAACTCTGCCTGATCGTGTCTGATAAGGGTTAGGGGGTGTTCCTTGACATCGGGTGTTCTGGGGATTTGCATCGATTCCTTGGTTTGAACTGCGGGGCTCCTTAGGGGAATGATTATCCTTGTTACAATTTTGAGATTGGCGGGAAATTGCAGAATACGTGTTTGGTGGGAAGTTCGACTTTTCCCAGGGAGTTTGATGAGCGAGATTGAGTAATCTCCTGTTACGACGATATTTTGTACCATCTTGTCCCTGAACTATGTGAGATCTATCATTGTAAACTTGAGTGATTTTTGCCGGTTTCCAGGCTTTTCCTACTTGCATGTAAACATGATCATGTTGTTTAAGTAGTGGCAGAGGCTTTGCTGACCTATCAAAATAAGCTTTTTGTTTATTTTTCTGTTTTTGTTTATCGGTTCGTACTTGATTTTGACAAACTGTTAGGGGTGTAAGCTGCTTGCTACTTACAGGTAGTATGGATTTTGTTCTTCTGCCTATTAATAACTGCGATGGTGAGTAACCACAACTTAGAGGAGTATTTCTGTATTCTAAAAGTGAAATATATGGATCTTGTCCACTTTCCTTTGATTTTCTCAGTAACCTTTTTGAAGTTTTTACTGCATTTTCGGCTAATCCATTTGATTGTGGATTTAATGGACTTGAGAATTCCTGTCTAAAATTCCATTCTTTTGAAAATTGTGTCATTAGTTCTGAACTAAGTTGACCAGCATTGTCACTTTTTAAGGTTTCGGGTATTCCAAAAGTCGCAAAGTGAACTTTCAATTTTCGTATTACTGTGCTACATTTCATGTCAGGCAAGTAATCGATTTCAAAGTAGTTACTATACGCGTCTACAGTAACCAGATAGTCTTTACCGTCCAACGTGAAAATGTCAGTCGAAACATGTTGCCACGGTCGGTCAGGTATGTCATGTTGAATTAGTGGCTCTTTTGCATTAGATGGTCTGTATTTCTGACAGAGACTGCACCGTAACACGTGTTCAGTGATCTCTTTGGTCATGCCGGGCCAAAACAGCGCGTCTTTGGCTCTTTGTACTGTTTTCTGTACACCCATATGGCTTGTGTGTACAGATTGTATCATGTCAGGTCGTAATGCCTTGGGAATTACTATAGTTTGACCTCTAAAGATTATGCCATCTGAAAAAGAGAGTTCATCTCTGTGATTCCAATATTCAAGTATTGGTTAAGGACAGTTGGTCCTAGATTGAGTCCAGCCATCTGATATTGTCTGTATCAGTGTCTGCATTTGACTGTCATTCCCATAAGATTCTCTTATAATCTCGAGACGTCGGTCTGTTACGTAAGATGCTTTAAGAACAGTATGAACGTGTAAGTCGAGACCTTCAAAGGTAAAGTCGTTCTCAGTCGTCGGATTTCTGGACAGCAAGTCAGAAATTGGAACGTTTTTTCCGCTGACGTGACATACGTCGAGGTCATACATTTGTAACTGCAACATCATTCTCTGCAGGCGTGGTGGGGCTGCAGAGAGGGGCTTTTTCATAATCGCCGATAGGGGCTTATGGTCAGAATTTACAGTCACGTGTCGTCCATACACATATTGGTGGAAACGTTTGCAACCAAACAATATGGCCAACATTTCTCGCTCTATGTTTGCGTAACCAGATTCTGTCGGCGTCAATGTCTTTGAAGCATACGCCACTGGTTGTCCGTCCTGCATTATGGATGCACCGACGCCATGCTTTGATGCGTCGCACTCCAAAGTTACAGATTTTTTGTCGTCAAAATATGACAAAACTGGACTTTGTGTTATGGTCGTTTTCATTTTTTGAAATGAATCATTTTGTGCGTCGTCCCATAAGAATTCAATGTCTTTCTTTAGTAACGCTCGCATTGGAGCCGTTATTTCCGCTAAATTGGGAGAAAACTTTTGCAGGTAGTTTACCATGCCAAGAAGGGTTTCAAGGTCCTGTCTGTTTTGTGGAACCTGTAAATTTCCGATAGCCGTAACCTTAGACGGATCAGGTTTCAGTCCGGTGGAGGTAATTAGGTGACCAAAGAACGGTACCTCGTTTACACCGATTACACATTTCTCAGGGTTGAACTTTATCCCTTTACTCTGTGCTCTGTCTAATACGGAACGTAGGTTTGAATCGTGTTCTTCTCTTGTCCTTCCGTGTATCAAAATGTCGTCGACAATATTAGTCACGCCTGTCAGTCCCTCAAATATTTCATTGACTTTCTGTTGAAATATGTCTGATGAGGCTGATATACCAAATGGCAATCTTAACCACCGATATCGTCCAAAGGGTGTGCTAAACGTCGTGAGAAAGGATGATTTTTCTTCAAGTTTCACACTCCAATATGCGTGCGTAATGTCCAGTAACGAAAAGTGCGTAGCATTTGCCAGTCGGGACGTCACGTCATCCAAAGTAGGCATTGGGTAGTGAGGTCGTCTTATTGCATCGTTTAATGCTTTCGGGTCTAGACAAATTCGAAGTTTGCCGGTCTTGGGTTTTTCCACTATGACGAGTGAATTTACCCAGTCAGTCGGTTCTGAGACTTTAGTTATAATTTCGTCAGACTCCATGCGTAGGAGTTCGTCTTTTAAACGGTTGCGTAACGCTTCTGGGACACGTCTTGGTGCATTGACTACAGGTATAGCGTTAGCTTTTAAATGCAACTTTGCTTTCCCTGGAATAACTCCAATTCCCTTAAACAGTTCCCCAAATTCAAGCATGATCAATTGTTTGTCTAATTTCGATGTAATCTTGGAATTTTCCACAGAGTATGTTAAGGTCACAAGACCAAGGTCAACAGATGCTTGGAGGCTCAAGAGGGGAGGAGCGGAACTATCCACAATGTAACAAAGTGTTTCTGTTTCCCTCTGTTTATACTTCAGGGTCAACTTGACCATTCCTTTCACAGGAAGGGCGTTTCCTGTGTAGGAGGTAAGTCGGTTATCAGGGGTTTCTAAGGGGCATTTTATATTTAGTTTTCTGAAATGGCACAGGGGTAGAACTACTACTGCGCTACCAGTATCTATCTTGAATTTGATAGGGGTTAGGGACGGGCCAACGAAAAGGTTTACAAATGCACGATCAGGTAGAGAAGCAAAATTGTTTACCATATCAATGTGTTGGTCTCCATTTAAATCCATGTGTGACATATTGTCAGACTCACACAAATTATTATCAATAGCATTAACTGATCTTCTGGATCTACACATTTTCGCGAAATGGTTTGTTTTCCCACAAAAGTTGCAAAGTTTTCCTTTTGCAGGACATGTACTGCTTCTGTCATGTTTTCTACCACAATTAGTGCATGTCTTTTTCTGCCTGTGTGATATCGTCTCGGAATGTCCCTTATTTTGAATCTTCCTGCCATTTCTGTTCCCGGTTGTGACGCTGGAATGTCCTGCTCAGCCATAGACGTCAATTGTCGCTGTGAATACTCAAATGATTGGGCAATTTGTATTGTTTTGTCCAATGTTAATTGTGCTCCTTCGTTTATGAGCTTTTCCCGTATTTGAGCACTATTGGTCCCAAAAACTATCCTGTCGCGGATCATCGCTTCATGGTCGGGAAAATCACAATCCTTGGCGGATATCTTTAATCGGGTGATGTACTCGTCTACCGTATCACCGTCTTGAACTTGATTGAAAAACTTGTATCTTGCAAAAATTGGATTAAGTTTCGGCTCGACGTGAGCTTGAAACTTCTGGTACAGCGTGTCCAATGTTTGTCTGTCTTCTTCTTCAATGTCCCATGTTGCATGTATATCTCTTCCCTTGTTTCCAACCCAGAGAAGGAGGTATGCGGTTTTCTCGGCTTCGCTTTTTCGTTTAAGCGGGCCTGCGAACATCAACTCTGCATGTCGCTTGAACTGCTTCCATTGTGCTGGCAAGTTACTGTCTGCCCAGTTCATACACGGAGGCGCGATTCCACTATAATCCATTGTTATTAAATGAATTAAAATCCTAGTTCTGACACCATGTTTTGTTCTCTGTTTTGTGTGTATGAACTTATGTAAGATGTGGTCAGCATCAATCACTAATGTGAGAGGCGCAATAGATAACTCATAGAGGTAACGTGTTGTTGCTTTGGAGTTTAATCAATGACTGATAAGCCTTGCTGCGGACAGCGGTTAGTTGCATGTATAATCTATAAATAGATTGGTTGTTAGTAATCAGATTACGTTACAATCCCTATTATTTCAGAGATGTGTTCAGTTCGTCTAGCTCGCGGAAATACCCGAGTAGTTCTGATTGCAAAATTGGGATAAATTTATCAAATGACGTCAAACTTCCTTATTAAGAGCTCACAAACAGCACTGAATTGTTAATTAGGAAGTATTAACTACGTTGGAATGTCTTCGAGAGGGTTGTTTCTCCCCAACCCCCCCCATGTTGTTTGAGAATGATAAGGAAACGTGAAAGGGAAACTAAAATTTAAGGTTAAGGCAATATGTGGTGATTTTATGGTCAGAGGTAAGTAACTCTTCAAAAATGGCGAAAGTTGGATTTCTCAAAATCACTGAAGTTGCCTCATTCATTATCTAAGATAATGATATCCATTGGATAATTTCTCTGACTCTGGCGGATGTCTTTATCAAATAAGGTTGAGCCGACAGAGCCTCTTTAATTTACTTCCTTTATTATTACGAACGGAATTAATACAGTTTTATCGATGATTATATTTTAAACTGCTTAAAACTTAAAAAAACATTGAGTTTTACTGCACGAATAAACCCTAGTCTCAATAATGATACGTGAACGAAGCCTTTTTCATCATTTATACTAGAATAAACCTAGTCCGAATGACCCAGCCGTAGATATTTCATTCTGACACAATTACAGGTTGGATCATCCGAATTAGGATAAACCCGACAAGTTTTGATCAGTAAGTGCATTTATAAAACTGATGAAACGTGTTCGTATCGAATTATAGATGTAGCGCGATTGGTATCCGACTTCGACGGTTGTGTTATCAAAGGACGGTAACCAGCATTGTTAAGCATATCGTTTTTATTCCAAGAAAGGTAAATACGGGTTGAACTTCAATTTGTAATACATCGGAGTCTTAGTTCATCCAAATACCAATTTATTGCACCAGCAGATATTCTTGGAATACATGGCTGGGTCATGATTTCAAAGATATTCTGGATTAAAACCATTTATCCGAGACCAGACTAGTGCTTGCTTGTCAACAAAAATGGCGGCGTTCGATACTTTACCCTATTCCTAAAATGGAAATTAGTCATGTCCGATACGTTACACATTTCACCTTTTGACGTGAAAATTGTGACTTGGTACATCGTTGTCAGCCATCAAAGAGAAATAACTTGGCCCATTGGTATATTTCAATGTAAGTTCTGAAAACGCAATTAATCTCGAAAAAGGTGAGGCAACTTGTTTTGTTCAGTGGTTGTTAATGTCAACTTTCCCTGCTTTGTGCATTTCTTCTTTACAATAATGGTTTCAGTAGAATTGTTCATTGCATATGTTTTTTGTTTGTTTTTACATTAATGTATATGACTCAGTCTTGAGAGAATGTGTACATGTTTCCTGGTAGAATTTTATGTTAGTTCCCTGGATGACCTATAGTCAATTCCCCTAATCTCGTGGTATCCCTAATTTGGTGGTATTTGCATAATGTCATACTGCTTCCATAAAGTAACACACCAACCTGACCTACTTTAGCAGCCCAATGTAAGAACTCCAAAGAAGCAAGATTGAACGTTTTTCTGGTATAAAACCAATCCAATAAAATTCTCTTCATATTACATAGAGCTCCGAAAATCCCCGATATTTTCACACTTTTTACTCAAATCTAAGACCCTAAACAAATCCTTTCACACTGTTGAGTTTGTCTGCAATTCTCCACCATTCTTGGGTCAGACACGACCAAATTGTTTCAGGATTCATCCCTAGTATGTTTCACCCTTATTATTTTGGACTGATACTTAAAAAATTGTGTTTGACCTGAATACCACGGAATTGACCTTACGACAGACTTTGATTGACAGCTGGAACTGACCAATCAGCGAACACTTCGGTTGCTATCCGCCATTTTCTCCGACACGCTGTGCGACTCCGTCAACACATAGCACTATTGTGCTGTGATTTTTCTTCGTCAATACTTTTTAAAATATTGTTTAAGTACTTATTATAAAGAAATTATGTATAAGGAGAGACTTGTGGGTGAAGTAGAGTTTATCCCGTTTCCAAAATCTGTCACATATATTGCGAAATGACTGAGAACTACACGCAATTAGTAAATATATGCAAACAGTTAATTTATAAAACGATGTAAAGAATAGAAGTATGAACTATTATTTTCTTTCTTTTTTTCTTTCACATGTTAGTAAATTTTTATTTTAGTCTTTTATCTTCGTTTGAAAATGAAAAAGTGTTGTTTTTAAAAACGGAATTGACACATAATGACGAATGTTATTAGTTGCATTTGATAATGAATCAAATGTTAACTCAAAATACAATATTGATCGATAATGTTGTGAGAGGACATGGTTTCCAGTTGGATATATACAAATTCTTCAAATTGGATTTTAATTAATTGATTTTGTTTTTAAATGGACCCTAAGAGCACCTTAAACAATTAATTAACTTTCTTATTATAGCCCATCAATCCACCTACCTGTAATGATCGATGCATCGTATCCAAATTTAAAAGCTATTAAAAACAAAACAAATCCAGAGCTCCTTGTTGCAACTTTATCCGAATACCTTAAAGAATCTAATGTTGCTGTAATTTGTTGTAAAACACACTCTTGGTAGCCAGTGGTTGATTACAAAGACCACCGATCGGCTAAACAATAAAGGGTTTGTGACTTGACCATAAAGTGCAGTTGTGTCAGATTGATGTTAATTAGCGTCGAAACCCTTAATCCTTTTTAACAATCGAGGTTTGTTAACCCTTTACCAGACAATAACTACATTTGACTACTTTGTTACAGACAACTAGGGAAAATATTGTGGGAAAAGGAGAAATTGCTCTTAACGAGCAAGTTATCCTTTTCCAACAATATGGTCGGTCTGCTCTATCAGAAAAGTATTAATTCATCATCTTCATTTAAATGACGTCTGCAAACTCTTTAAATTTTGAACAATTGAAAATATTTCGTTTGGTTAAATGACCCTTAGTTCGTAATCAAGTAGCAAAACCGACAATCATCCATTGAGTAGCATACAAAAGATTATGTTCGAACGTCTTGATTATTAACTTATTTGACTACAAAATAGTGATTGTTCCTATCAGCTACTATTATACCATTTTCAACATGACAGAATTGGTAGGTCGGCGTTTTGAACCATTCAGGATATACGCCGATTTAGTAAAATAAAAATCTAAACCGTTTAAGAATCAAAATGAGATAAATTTGTTCGTAACCTGCAAATACTGCAAATTAACTGTTTTGAAGTAGTATGAAATACGGTCATTTTGAAGGTCCGGTCGAACCAGTGCCGAACGGACCAATGTCGTTCGGATCCGAGTCTGATCGGACTTTGGAAGGATCGTGTTTGGTGCCGATCGGACCCCACACTGCTGGGGTAAATCACTCTCCAAACGCCATAGAGATATATAACAGAGCTGTTATAAATGTCTCTGCTAACGCTCAAAATGTACCATCTTCTTTACAAATTTTCATGTTATGTACATATTATCCAGCAATAAAGGCAGGTGCTTATTTTGTAAGAATATTTCCGATTTCAAATAAGAATATCCGAAATCATCGGCAATGTCAAACAGGGATCCTAGTTTGTGCATTGGCGCTATTTCACTCAGAATGTCGGAGAAACTTAGAGTGACCTCCCCTATTTACCGTGGGCGTGGTTAACTGCTCTGTGTCGTAAGGTCAATTAGGATAAGACTTCAAAAACGCAAATGGCTGCCAGTGACCCAATTAATTTACGTTACATAGAGGATTTTTGTGCTCCATTTAAAAATAATTATGAGAAGATAATAAATATTTAATTAATGAGGAATGAAAAATGTAAGAAAAGCTGAACGTTGACAGCTAAGTTCTCCTATTCCTTTCTGTTATTCATGTAACAATAAGTACCACGGAATTAGGGTATACCAGTACTAGGCTAGAAAGTTCTTACTGTCAAATTTATATGATTCTTTAAACCAAACACTATGCATTTGCATATTTGATTCTGCCATAAATTCCATCCATATCCAGCCGTACTCTTATGACCAAAGAAAAACTGCACCATACAGGTAAATTCTCCTCTTGTAAGATTTGAGCCTGCTTTGTAGTGGTATGTTTTTTAATATGATTAAAATAGTCAGCCCATGGTTTGATTCTTGTTATTATAATACAAAATACCATTTCAATTCAAGACGCAAGTTTGAACCTTTCAGATGCCAAGCATAAAGTTGCAGAGTTCGGATGGGGAGATTTTTGAGGTAGATGTGGAGATTGCCAAGCAGTCTGTCACCATCAAAACAATGTTGGAAGGTAAGTCTTCATGTACATGTACACTGCAGCCTCATTATAACACGGTGGTCGGGAGCCATGATGCTAGATCCGCGTTAATAGTGGGGTTGACAAATATAACGCGGGGTCCCTTACGCGCTATATGTCAGACCATAACCACTTAAGAAACAATCAGATTCAAGAAGTAGTCTATTCATATTTCAAGATTGTGTTGAGTTACGGCCTTATCATTGAATTTATTGTGAATAAAAGAAAAGCAAATAAAAAACATAATCAAGACTTACATGTTTAACTATATATTCCTTTTAATTTGTTTCATTACGATTCAAGTTAAGGATCGTTGATAGAGGCACGTGCAGTTAAAATACACACTACAGAAAAAGGAGGGTGGATTCAGTTAACCCATGTTCTATTTATAGATTTAAACTCCAAGTAAGGAGTGAGTAAATTTTATCGATAGTTCTCCCAGCATGTGTACCGAATGCTTTACCATTTAAACTAGGTGTGTGTATACATATGATGGAAACAAAGAAGTTAAAACTTCATGTGTTAGTGATATTTGTTTAAAAAGTGTCCATACCGTTGGACGCCCTAGGTTTGGGGAAAAGCATGGGTGCACGAGGGGATTTATGCATCTGTGTCCGATAAAAATCTGGATTTGCTCTAAGTTTTGAGTCAATCAGGCATAAAACACTCCCCTGAATCAGGGCCTCCGCTGCCGATCGCCAATGTCGCCAAATGCGAAAAATCTCGTCAATTTGCGACAAATCTTATTTACCAATCATGCATGACATAAGCGACCCGGAGTAATAGCCAGTTCCCGTACTGGAGTTATCGAGGCATTCTGCGTGTATAAACACAGGAACCATCCCGGTAATGACCCGTATCTTTAGCAGTTTGCACGCAACCGAGTTCGTACACAAATGACTGTCACTTATCGGATTAAAGTTTAATCACTTCATATGACTCGTGCGGCAACAGTTATGTTTGCGCCGCGTGTGTGAAATTGCCCTGACACCTATCCCTGAAATGTGTGTGTAAATATAACAGTTTGACGAGAACGCATGATCGGAGACAATGTGAAAATTAGATGACAATTATCAAACACCGTCGGGTTTTGAAAATTAAAGACGGTGAATAACGAACCTATTTTAGGTATGTTGCTCGTTCATCACAATGAAGCATTTACTACAAAATCGGCGAGATGCATTCTCTTTATAAATTGACTGATTTCGCAATTTAATGCCAATTGAAAAAAAAGAAATAGAAAACAAATAGATCTTTTATTTTAACATTGGTTTCTGTCAATTCAAAAGCTTGTTTCATTTTGTTTTAATAAATCCGCTCAGCTCAATTCATATGAGTTATGTGTTTCATGTTTTTTGTACAATTTAGAGATATTTATAGACAACCCTTATGGTATCTTTAAAATAGATTTATATTAAACGCAAAATAATGAAGCATGGGGGACCATTCTTGCTTGTCTGTTATCAGGTGTTATACAGTTTGACATCAACTCTTTATTTATTGACAACGTATTATTTCTTTTGTAAAACTATTTAATTAGCACATGGGAAGAGCCAAAGACTTCCCCATTTAATAGTAGTTTATGATAAGATAAATAAAGTTATGAGCTGCTGTGCACAGATTTAAAACATTATAATGAACAAAAACCTTCTTACCACTCATAATAATTACCGTCAAGCCTTCAATTTAAAATTGGCTCAACTTTTGGCTCCACTTTCTTAAATTTGGCTCCAAAAAAATCCAATTTGCGAAAATGGTTGCGACAAGAAAAAAAACTCCAGGGGAGGCACTGCTGAATAAGCGTGTACAAACTAATGATATTATGTAATTTATCAACACTATGTACACATAGATTTAAATCTTCCCTCGGGTCACGGATTGTGTACGTATAAAGGCCACGCGCTTTGTTTAAAAGACCGTGACAAACAATGGGGATTACCCAGGGAGTTATTGATTTTCACGCCTTCGGAGTACAATTTGTAGGTAGACTTTCTATTTAGGATGCCGACCGCGTCATTTTGCAGAAAGGGGGAGATTTAGGCTATTGTTTAAGCCCTAATGTGCTTGAAATTTTGCGAGCCATAGGATACCCGCGTTATAATGAATATCGCGATATAACGGGTCGCGGTATAATGAGTCTGCAGTGTAGATTAGATTAATCTTTCCCTCATGTAAGGGGTTTTGGTCTGAATAAAGAGCAACTGCAGCAACAATATATACCAGATGAAGATCATTTTTGATATGGAGGGAAAGAACTGTTGTGAGACAAAGAAATATATAATGAAGACTTCAAAAGAAAACCCTGGGCATACTTATTCAATAATGGCATCAATATTCATGAAATTCCCAACCCATGTGGTCAAGAAGTTTTGAGAAAAAATATTCTCTTTTTTATTTGAAAATACTGGATCTCTGTAGCCTAGATTGAAGGATCTTGAATTCAAGACCAAGGTATAAATGAGTTCCAACAATATAGGGTTAAGAAAAGAAATAATCAAGTAAGCAAGGGGAAAACACTTTGTCACGTTCTGGGCCTTGGAATGGTGGAAATGTTGAAACAATGATAATTAGCTTAGACAATGAGATTAAATCTGGTTTGTCTTATCATTTTTGAAAGAATGTAAATGTCTCTGATATGTACACATATTTTGACCACTGGGACTTTAAAAGGCACCAAGTATTTATGAATTCTTTGTAACCCTTGAAGTGCTGGAATCAACTTCATGCTTATGCAAACCGGTGAGATCCAGGCCAGCCGCCAAGTAAATTGGCGGCTGGCCTGTGATCAAACCGTTTTTTCTACTCTGAGTATCATTCCTTTTCAAAATCCAGCAGATATTGAAAGTTTTGGAAAGCAGATGGCTCTAAAATCTATTTAAGAAATTTACCCAGTATTTTAAGGGATAATTTTTATCTATTACAGATCTTGGTATGGATGAAGATGAAGAAGAGCCAGTTCCTTTACCCAACGTGAATGCTGCTATATTGAAGAAGGTATGATCATGTTGCACAATAATGATATTAGTCTACCTGTCAAAAATGAAATTATATCATCATCTGGTGAAAGAAAACATGTAATATTATTTTTTGAAAGTCATTTACATTCAGGAGCTGGGGAATGAATGAGAAGAATTAAGTGAGTCAATTAATTTGAATGAGATAGTTTGGATTCTGATAATCAGGACATATGTTTAGTCAAGGGGCTTATTGAAAACATGAGGCCACTCAGGGACTTGGTTTAGTCTAGTACTAAATACACCAAAGTCTTCATTGTTTCATAAAATTCATTTTGTCTATATAATCTTAATCTAAGGCATTTCTTTTCATCGGAATTTTTAAGGTATAAAATAATGGGAGAAAAAGAAAAAACAAAATATGCTGAATAAAAAAATACTACTGACAAAAAAGATAGTTATTGTGACTTGATGTATTCTTATCTTATCACTGAACAATTGTGTTGATAGTGGGCGTAGTGGGAGCAGTTATTTGTCTTACTTAAAAAGCTAATAGTGGATTATTGGTGAACAAATATCTGGGTAATGAACAGGTACATGTACACTGAAAACAGATTTAGACTTCAATTTATTTAGTTTAGACACTTGTTGTTATGTTGTAGGTTATACAGTGGTGTATATAACCTGTTGTTGTGTTGTAGGTTATACAGTGGTGTATATAACCTGTTGTTATGTTGTAGGTTTTACAATGGTGTAAACAACCTTTTATGATGTAGGTTATACAATGGTGTATAAAACCTGTTGTGTTGTAGGTTATACAATGGTGTATATAACCTGTTGTGTTGTAGGTTATACAATGGCGTATATAACCTGTTGTTATGTTGTAGTTGTAGGTTAAACAATGGTGTATATAACCTGTTGTAATGTTGTAGGTCATACAATGGTGTATATTACCTGTTGTTGTGTTGTAGGTTATACAATGGTGTATATTACCTGTTGTTGTGTTGTAGGTTATACAATGGTGTATATTACCTGTTGTTGTGTTGTAGGTTATACAATGGTGTATATAACCTGTTGTTATGTTGTAGTTGTAGGTTAAACAATGGTGTATATAACCTGTTGTAGGTTATACAATGGTGTATATAACCTGTTGTAATGTTGTAGGTTATACAATGGTGTATATTACCGGTTGTTGTGTTATAGTTGTAGGTTAAACAATGGTGTATATAACCTGTTGTAGGTTATACAATGGTGTATATAACCTGTTGTAATGTAGGTTATACAATGGTGTATATTACCGGTTGTTGTGTTATAGTTGTAGGTTAAACAATGGTGTATATAACCTGTTGTAGGTTATACAATGGTGTATATAACCTGTTGTAGGTTATACAATGGTGTATATAATCGGTTGTAATGATGTAGGTTATACAATGGTGTATATTACCGGTTGTTGTGTTGTAGGTTATACAATGGTGTATATAACCTGTTGTTGTGTTGTAGGTTATACAATGGTGTATATAACCTGTTGTAGGTTATACAATGGTGTATATAACCTGTTGTAGGTTATACAATGGTGTATATAACCTGTTGTAGGTTATACAATGGACCTGTTGTAGGTTATACAATGGTGTATATAACCTGTTGTAATGTTGTAGGTTATACAATGGTGTACAGTGGACCCGCGATAATCGGAACGTCGTTTATCCGGAATATTCACCATCCGAACAGAATTTTGAGGGAACGGATCTTGCCTTCATCAATTTTACTGTTTAATGCGGAAAATCCGCGTTCCGGAACCGGACAAATATATTCGGGAACCAACAGTCACTTTTCATAGTATATGCGTATGGCTAGTCCGGAAACCAGTAAAATCGTTTATTTTGCGGTTACAGTTGCGAATGAAGGGATCGGTCTTCTGTTGTAAACGGCATTCACACGTTTTGCAAACTGTCACGTATGCTTGACCATAACATGTCACCTAGTGTAGTGTACTGGAAGGTGTTGATTGTTTGTTAATCGGTCATTCTGTCAGTTGATTGGTCTTACATTATTGTAATTACGGTCGCATGTCGATAGTTGAGTTTGTAAAAGGTGTTTGGCTGATTGGCTGCTTAGACAGCGATCGGGAGACAATGTCTGGCAATCATTTTCAATTATTACTCAATCGATATGCTCCTTTTCCCTATAAATAAACTCTCGACAATCCCTACCTATCTCATTTCGATATTGAAATAAGAAGATACAACTTGAAGATGTCTACACCTACAGCCAAACGAAGACAGTTCTTTTCAGAGCTATCTTAAGGAATTTTAACTTCTCGAAAGACATTGCTTCAAATTGTCATTTTTTTAAAAATCCGTTTTGACCAAATAAACACTTCCTTAACACACTTTATATTTCCCTTAAAAAAAAAATAATTGTGTATTTCTTACTTCATAGTAATGATCATGATACACCGACACCGTGTAAAGGTAAACATTTCGCTGTAACTCGCATATTCCTTATTCCGGAAAATTCGTTAATACGAACATTTCTCCTGGGAACGAAAGTGTTCGGATAAACGAGGGTCCACTGTATATAACCTGTTGTAGGTTATACAATGGTGTATATAACCCGCTGTAGGTTATACAATGGTGTATATAACCTGTTGTAATGATGTAGGTTATACAATGGTGTATATTACCGGTTGTTGTGTTGTAGGTTATACAATGGTGTATATAACCTGTTGTAGGTTATACGATGGTGTATATTACCTGTTGTAGGTTATACGATGGTGTATATTACCTGTTGTAGGTTATACAATGGTGTATATTATCTGTTGTAGGTTATACAATGGTGTATATTATCTGTTGTAGGTTATACAATGGTGTATATTACCTGTTGTAGGTTATACAATGGTGTATATTACCTGATGTAATGTTGTAGGTTAAACAATGATGTATATAACCGGTTGTTATGTTGTAGGTTATACAATGGTGTATATAACATGTTGTTATCTTATAGGTTATGCAATTGTGTATATAACCTGATGTTATGTTGTAGGTTATACATTGGTGTTTATAACATGTTGTTATCTTATAGGTTATGCAATTGCGTATATAACCTGTTGTTATGTTGTAGTTTATACAATGGTGTATATAACCTGTTGTTGTGTTATGTTGTAGGTAATACAATGGTGCACATACCACAAGGATGACCCCCCGCCACCCGAGGATGATGAAAACAAAGAAAAGAGGACGGATGACATTTGTTCATGGGATGCAGAGTTTCTGAAGGTTGACCAGGGTACATTGTTCGAATTGATTCTTGTAAGTTAGATTATGATTATAAATCCTTGTAATGCTGGATTATTTTATTAATATAGATTTTAATGTTGTCTGCTTTCCAAAATCTTAAATAACTACTTAATTTTGTTGAGGTAAGACTTTTTGAGTAGCAAACAGGTTAGATCACAGGCCAGCCGACAATTTACTTGACGAAAAGGCTTTGAGATATTGGTGCTCCAACGTTGTCTTGAGACATCCATTGTGGGGATGCACATTGTAAATAAACATGAAATAAATATCTGTTCCCACTGATAAGTGACAAGAAATACAAAAATTTCGACTTATAATGACCATCAGACTAAGATATTTAATAGACTGAGTTGATTTTCACGGGAAATGGCAGACGATCCAGGCCTTTTGCGAAGTTTTCATAAGGAGGTTTGCTTTTGTGGACATTTTTTTAATAATGTCTCAAAAAGTCCTATTTTGTGGTAACTTGTTGATGTTCAATCAAACTTTTATTTTTTATTCAGGCAGCAAATTACTTAGATATCAAGGGACTTCTAGATGTTACATGCAAAACAGTGGCTAACATGATCAAAGGGAAATCCCCCGAGGAGATCCGTAAAACGTTTAACATCAAGAATGATTTTACCCCTGCTGAAGAGGAACAGGTAAGGAAATTTTACCTTTACCCAAATGTTTGCCAACTTTGACATACTTACAAAAGAGAATTAATCCATTACCAAACAATAATATCATTTGGACAGTTTGTTGCAGACGACATTTGACATGTGCAGACAACTTAAGAAAACGTGGGAAAAGGCAAAATTGTTCTTCATGAGCAATTTTTCCTTTTCCCACGAGGTTTTCCTGCCTTATCAGAAAATTATTTTTCAATTTCATTTTGAAATGTTGTCTGCTAATGTTGTTAGCTTTCTTAAAATGAATCACGAATTCGGATAGTTACAATTTGGATATGAGAAACCCAAGACGATTTTATCTCTTAGCTCTTTACGGCTGCTTTTGTCGATAGAAAGTTCACTTTAGTCAATGTCAATGCATCACAGAACACTCTGGCAATGTTTCTTTCAAACAGAAAACTTTTAGATATGGAAATTTACTTGATGATTCGCGGTCAATGTGAATTTCCTAGGCAAGATCCAAGATGGAGACTTTATTTTAGGATATGAAGAGCCACACCCGACACCACCATTTTTCGCCCATTGTTTAAACATATTCTCAATATCATTGTCTGAAAAAATCTTGGTGTCTTTTGTGGCTCTTCATATTTTTTTTCATCAAATACCACAACAAATTGGCCAAAAATCGCTGTTTTGGTAGAAATTCATGGAAAATGACATACAAATTCTTTTTAAAAGAATAATTTTTTTAGAATTAATTATCTTTATCAAGATTAATTATAAGTGTTTTGAGGGAAAATGAAAGATTTTTATAAATTTAATGACTTAAGTATCGGAAAAATGTTTGGGCTAAAATACCCTGTTTGTGATTCTAGCCCTTTAGGTCAGTAAAATATGTGGCATTTGGTAAAGGGTTAAGAAACAAAATGATGAAATAAACATGTAACCAGTAGTTTCTCCTTTTATCACCCTGATTTTCAATAAAGGGAAATTACCTTTTAATATTTTATAATAGTTCTCTTGTGTTGCTTTTAAGATTATCATTGGGTCCAGTGTGGCTCAGTGGTTTAGGTTTCGAGCCTCTCTGATACCTCTGGTTATGTTGGCAAGACACTTCAGAGCCCTAGCCTAGTTCTGATGAATCCAGGAAAACTGTAACATAAGGAAAAATTGTTGAAATTGTGTTTAACCTCTTATAAAACAAACAAACAATTTATGGTTATCCAGTCACCAAGTCCAAAATCACAATATACCCAGATTAAGTAACATGAATGGATTGTTTTATTGAGGTTTTACACGGCATCAACAAATTTTCACTTAAATTATATCATTCTAATCATGAATGGGAAAGACACCTTTCTTATCCCCTAGAATGCTGGGTAAATTTCTTAAAAAAGATTTTTGTGTTGTCTGCCTTTCAAAACCTTAAATCTCTGCTTAATTTTGTTGAGGAAAGATTCTCAGAGTAGCAAATAGGTTAGACCGCAGACCAGCTGCCAATTGACTTGGGGGCTGACCTGGATCTAACCTGTTTGCATACACATGAAGTCAGTTCCAGCACTATTAGGGTTTGCTGCCCACAAGGGATGGTCAAGACATATGGAACCATTCTATTTGTCAGTTTGGAGACTATCCCTCATGAAAAAAACAAATCTGGGGCTCCTAGGATTTGAACCCACACGTATATGGGCTCTATCATTTCAAGCTGAGTACACCTAACCACCAAACCATGAAGACCCCATATTGAATGGGAAGTCAAGTTGGTGTTCAAAAGGGTAGTACTGGTTTGGCTATTTACTTGTTGGGACCCAGGGGTGACGAAATCCGATTTTTAATAACATTTTGTTAAAGTTCACTTGTAGGTGAAGGTTTTTGAATAAGGTGGGCAATACAAGCAATTGTTTTTGCAACCTCTGGGACAATTGATAATCACTAAATAAATGAAGAAATATGTAGTAATACCACAAAGTGGATTATATGGTCAAAAGGAGCGTTTTTTTATCACAAGCACAATTGATCCTCTTTTTATTGTGGAGGACAGTGGTCCAGAGGTAGAGTGTAGGCCCCTGGACAAGAGGGTCGTGAGTTTGAATCCAGTGCACAGCGGGATCTGCCTTGCAATCTTTCCATTAATCCACATTGGGTGTGGGCACTGGTTATGTATCCAGAAAGCAGAATCGAGAGTGATTAATCCAAGTTGTAAGAACTTGTTTCACAATCAATGTAAAATGAATTAGTTTAAAATAAATTTTCTTTGTTTCAGGTCCGCAAAGAGAATGAATGGTGTGAGGAGAAGTGAATGGCTAAAACATTGTAATACTAATACTGGTAGTGATAATATAGTAGAGACTTGCACCCAGCCCTGTACAGATGTATTCCAGACTCCATCATTCTACCAGGGGGAGCCAGCCTCATGCAGGGGGAACCAGTGATCCTAGTGGGATAGATGCTATCTTTTAGTTTGACCTCCGCTCGAAATAGATGAATTTTTGGTGTGTAATCACTGTTGGATGTATAGAACTAAAAGTAAAAGTATTTTTGTTTCAAATCATTCATTTATTCCAGTATTTGATAATATTCTGTTTGATTTTACTGGTTCAATTGGATGAATCAATCATATGGATTAAGAAGGAAATTGGCTCCAAGATTATTTCTTCAAAACAAATTTATTTTGTCCACACTGCCGGCTACTTTCTATTGTAAAATGATACCCTATTGTGTTAATATTTCCTGTTCTGTTTCATTGAGAAAATTGAGTGTTTCAGGAACTACAGTTACCATATGTGAGGTAATAAAGGTCCAGATAAGAAAGACAAAATATTGATAACTGAAACCTCAATTTTCCCTTCCATTCTACCATTAAATGTTTTTGTTTCTCAGAACACTTAATTGTTGAGATAATAATGGGTATTAAAGACTGGTGTGATTTGGTGAGTCTTGTCTAAGACCCTAACCAATTTGTCTCAAAGTTAATCTCTTTTTCCAAGTACATGTATGTGTTTGTTTTAGTTTCTTCCACTTAATATTTATATTCAATTCCTGTGAATAAAAATGTGTTTGAATAACACAATATATGCATTGTTTTTGTATTACCATTCATTCTTTGCTTTACACAAAATCATTTTGTTGATTTTAACAAAATAAACCTATAGATACATCTTTATTATTAACTTTATATACAGGATGGTCATTTTTCTGTCAACAGGAAGGAGACCTTTATGTATAAACAAATCCATTCTTACCCAGGTCACTGCTATTTAACCCTTAGAATGCTGGGTAATTTTCTAAAAAATAGATTTTTGTGGCATCTGCTTACCAAAACCTTAAATATAAAAAATATCAAAGATACTCAGAGAAGCAAACAGATTAGATTACAGGCCAGCCGCCAATTTATTTGGCAGCTGGCCTGGATCTAACCTGATTGCATAAGCATGAAGTTGGTTCCAGCACCATAAGGGTTAACTGCCACTTTCACCCTACATGGGTAAATATTTCCTTCCTAGTGGTTGGAGTACAGAACTTGAAATCACATGGCCCCTCTTCGCATGGGTTCAAACCCTGAGAGGGATATGGATGTTCATGAGAGGTAGTCTCTTAGAATAGGTAGACTGACTTATGGAATGCCGATGGTTCTACCCACCTTGACCAGCCCCTATGGGCAGTTGAGTATGGTCTTCCTCCATCATTAAGAGTCGGGCATTGCTACATAACTGAAATAATGTTGTTGTGATGTAAAACCCATATAAAAAAAAATTTCCTTTACAAGAGCCCTTTCATTCCTTAACAAAGGTAATTTCTATGGCCTAGAAATTGTTCAGTCCCCAAACTGCATTGATAGACCACAGGAAAATTTAAATTTGAAAAAAAAAAAAAATTAACTTGAATTAATACAACTGAAGGTCATTCATATGCCACCTGGTTAAGATATGCAACATATATAATTTGGTCAACACTTGTAGATATTAAATATTGGCAGATATTTACTATGACAGATCTCTTCAAGCCTATTCTTGTGTTAAGGTTTGCCAGAACTTAATGTAACAAATACCTTTGCTCACATTCTGTTTAGCCCATGATGAGTCCATATTCATAAATTGTTCATTTGAACACATGAAAGTCAGAAGTTGAATGACACCATCGTGTTAGTCGTAATTTTTGTAAGCTTAAAAAAAGTATTTTAATGCTATTATTAATGAGTAGCACTTTGTCGGATTTCCTATCTTCATATAGCAGAGCTTATGAAGTTTAGATAGGGATATCTGCATCATAATTACATGCACACTTTCAACGCCGTTTTGGATTCCAAAAAAGCTCAATCGTAATTATCTGTTCTTGATAGTTGTACACTAACTCTCACACAATAAACTGTGTTTATTTCCTAAATGATTGTTCTGTTGATTTATGCCTATTAGTTTAAACTTAACACCAATAGTGAATCAAGTCCTTACTTGTATTAAACACTAGATTTTGCATAGTATAGTTGGCACCAAACCAGTCATAAGACCAAAATGAAGGTTGATAAAAAGTCAAAAGGTTGATCCATCTTTTAAAGAGATTTGAACCTGTGACCCTTATGTTTTGAAGCCAACACTATCCAAGGAACACTGTCATAAGTAATTATCCGATCTACTTGTCAATGAGTGCCAATGATCTGATCTTATGTTAACATTAACAAACCCATTCAATTGCATGGCCCAAATTCTATCAAACATCAAACAAACGAGACCAACATGAAAAGTTTCAATAACTACATCTCAGCATCATCTCTAAAATTTGAAAATACGATGAGTTCTTAGGCATGTCAGATTTAAATCTAAGGGAGAATAACATTGGGTTTGGGTACCCGCGGGTAACAATGCCTCGGGTACACCGGTAGTAAATTGCTACCCGTCCCAGCTCTAGAAAAATAAGTAAGGAACAGTAATCCATCACCAGATCTCTAGCCCCTCTCCGCGTGGTTTCAAATCCTGAGAGGGATATGGATTTTCATAAGAGGCAGCCTCCCGACTGACTTACGGAATGCCGATGGTTCTACCCGCCTTGACCAGCCCTTATGGGCAGTTGAGTATGGGGTCTTCCTCCATCATTAAAAGTCGGGCATCGCTACATAACTGAAATAATGTTGATGTGATGTAAAACCCATAATAATAAAAACCAGATCTCTAGGAGGAATACTAATGGAATAATTTCTCTGCCTTTTTAGCTCGATTTTTAGAAGAATAAGTAGAGCTATACAACTCGTCAAGATGTCAGCATCACACCTTGGCTAAAGTTTACATGTGAGTTTGTATCTTAAAAACTCCAAAGTTATATATTCCTTCACTCTTTAAATTTCAATGAATGAAAAGTAGATCAAACATAATTTTGTATTATCTTTTTGTTGACAAATCAAAATGATGGGCATTGCATAGATTGTACATGTCATACAAGCTAGACCTGATGACATTTAAGTACATTAGTCCCTCCCAATCACAGACTTAAACATGACAATGGGCTTTCATACTTCAAACATTCCACATTCTGCAAATGTATCAAACCAACAATACCCATATGGAAGATGAAAAACAAAACAAATTTTATTTTATGTTTAAATCATTTTAATACACTGACACTAAAATGGCCAAATTGAACTTTTAATTATAATTAACAAATAACAAAGAAGCATTAGAATAATCTATATATTGAAACAGCATTATAGCAAAAAGGACATCACAAGAATAATTTTATATTCCAATACATGATAGGATGCTAGGCAAAAAAAAGTATAAAAAATACAGATATGACAGCATTTCTCTTCCTCTCCACAACACACAAATAAATGTCTATATAACACATTATTTCACATGTGTTCAGCTTCTCAAAACCTTTTCTTGACCACTAACATCTCATTTAGCATCTGCAGCAAAAAAATCTCACAATGACAAAATGTGACAAAATGAAAATCTGCTCTAAACAAATAATTCATCCATATGTCGGAATAGTTACCTCAAAAACCATCGAGTCCAAATGATAAACTCCTAGAGAATAATCCATCCTTCTGTCACAATAGTTCCTATAATATTTTTTAATAAAAATGATTTGCCTTTTTTTTTATGCCACCTGTTGATATCCATTTCAAACATCTGTAGGAATGGTTCAGTCCTTACAAATACTAACACATTTGCAGTAGATGATAGGCTTTTAACATTGTGATGAAAGAAACGTTGTGCTTAGCACAGGCAAATTCTCTCTCTTCATGGCAAGTAAAATGCTTTGCCGTATTTCAATTCTGAAGTTTTTCATGGATTTATTGAAAGTTTTGTTGGCGATGATAGCTTCACAATTACTTGAAACACAGCAAAGCTTAACTCAAGTGCAGCAAAGGAAAAGGATAGTAATTAAGACAACGATAACTACATAACAAACAAAACCTCTTCTCTGACAATGATTTTGAAATAAAAGTGAAATATTTGTACATTTTAAAATCAGCTTGATTACAGAAGTTATTATTTCATTTTTCTCTCAATTAAAAAAAAATGAACAAATTCCCCATAATCAAACAAGGAAGTTAAACCTTACAAAAAAGGACACTTTGTTTGAATTTGAAATGTTATACAGACAAAAGAAAAAAAAGAAAGAAAAATCACTTTACCATAACAGATTTCCACGACCCACCCCAAACATCACTTTTATTTCAAAGAAAAAACAAAAAAAACTTCTTTTTTTAAAAAATTTTGTTGCCACCCCTCTCTTTTTTCCTCAATGCATTTGCCAGTCCATTAAATAGTTGGTCTCTTGTATGAAAAGGTTTAATATACTTACTTTCTATATTGAATATAATGTAATATTTCAATTTATCTTAACATTGTCCTAGAATAAATAACAATATAGAATACATGCATAAACAGAAGTACAGTCTAAATAAATCATATATTTTATCGCTTTCTAAATACATGGATTTACCAAATAAATCAATTTTTATTTGACACATCTCTCCAAAATCTGCCTAATTGCACTCAATATGACTTTCAATATCTCCTCCACAACCCTCTAAAAACATATCCAAAAAATATCAAGACAGAGCAATCTGCATTTCTATTACTTTTCTAAACAGAAATAATTGAGACCAAAAGAAGAATTGCTCATTTAGAGTTATTTCTGGTATTTTTTTTTTATCTACTGCTGCTTGTACATTGAAAGAAGTAATTAATCCTTTCTGACCAAAATATCTATTGCAGCAATCCTTTCATGCAATAATCTTGTCCTTTCTGCTAATTTCCTTCCTTGAACGTAACCTTGATTCCTCCCAATAATACACTCTGTTAAATCTTATTATCTACATGTATATAAAAAATTTCCCCCTATCAATGTTGATGTGGAACAATTTCATGAACTAGCATGATGATGTATGAAGTAACCCAAAACAAGGCTTCAATCATGGCAATAATTATCTTACAATTCATGAAAATGTACATGTATATCTATTTACATTGAAATGGATAGTGCATGATTATTTTTTTAAAATCCTAGTTACATTATAATCTTATTTAAATGTTCATACATTATGTTTCTAGATTACACACACATATGTATATATAAACACAAGTAAACAATCAGACAGACACAAACACATAAATAAAAATTATTCAGAACCTTTATTCTCTCTTTTACTTTCTATATAATCTGCCATTTCAAATCTTGAAGCAGATGGAAGAAAGACCCCTTCCCACTATAACCATTTGCAGGTAGACATATTTAGGACTATACCAAATTGAATAAAAATTGCAATGCAATAATTACCCACCTTAACCATTTGCTGGTAGACACATTAAGGACTATACCAAATTGAATAAAAAATGCAATGCAATTGTAATCAAGAAAGTTGTGCCCTTAGAGAGAACAAATTATCATTAGGACCAAATACTTCCTGACAATTTCTAGAATTCTCAAATAAATCAAAGGGGAAATTGAGCTATTATTTTTTATTTGATCACATTTTCATAAATAAACTTATTTTTGGCAATAAAGAAATGTTCAAAATCACAACTACAGGTTTGAATGTTTCCTAATTCATTAACAAAATACAAGTCTTTGTGTCAATATGACATTTGAAAGGAAAATGAATCTTAAAGGCACATAAAAGGAGATAAGTAGAAATAAATTACTAAAACAATATATGGAGTTCTTTTATTATTTTCATAAAAGTCATGACAATTAATTTACGAATGCGTTGAGACCCTATTAAATAGACTTCTTTAACATAAGTTATTTTGTGCTTGAAATATAGTAGTCTCCAATTCAATCATGTTTATGAACAACCTGTTTGTTTACATATTCAAAATAACGAATTCTGATTGGTCAGTTCAAACATTTGTGTATCAACTGTCAAGGTCAGGGGTGGAAAATCACACAATTAAACTGGTTAATCTGGGTTAATTCTTGTTGGCTTTCACGTTTAAGTTGTGCTGATGTTTTTTTTTTGTGATAACTATCTGAATCTGACCAAAAGTTAACAAATGAATATAGTTTTATATAGCATTAATCTCCTTTTATGTGCCTTTAAAGTTAACTGCATGTTTATAAGTGTAAATTTTGATCTAAAACAACCAAGAAAAATGAAAAACATAGTTGATTGCAGAATCTCCTCATCTGACAATCTTTAACCGTTATAGTGCTGGAACCAACTTCATGCAAATGCAAACAGGTTAAATCCAGGCCAGCTGCTAAGTGTATTGGCGGCTGATCTGTGATCTAAACTGCTTGCTACTCTGAGTATCCTTCCTCAACATTTTTAAGCACATATTTAAGGTTTTGGAAAGCAGACGACACAAACATATATTTTTTGAAAATAACCCAGCACTAGGGTCATGGTATTCCCATACCCTAAAGTATGCTCTGATACTAAGGCAAGACCTGCCTTTATACTAGGACATTAGATAACTCAAAAATGTCCATAACATCTAACCCCAAGGGTGAGAAACAGACCAGTAACGCATAAAACACACCTAATTCTTTCTTGATTACTAATCATCAAGGCAAGACAACAAAGCTGTTTAACCCATTACCACACAATAATGACATTTAACCACTTTGTTGCAAACGACTTTGGAAGACATTATGGAAAAGGAGAAATTGCTTGTAACGAGCAATTTTTCCTTTTTCTACAATGTTTTCTACCCTACCAGAAGATTATTTTCCAATTTCATCACACTTTGAAATGTCATCTGCAAACTCTTAATTTAGGACAGTAAAAAATTTGGGGTTTGGTAAAGGGTTAAAGATACATGGCCTAGAGAAGCTGTAAAACAAAACAAAACTTTCCAAATCTCCATTAAGATTCCTCATATCTGAATGGCAAAGACCACCAACATAAAACCAAGTATTCAATGCAAGGCTATAGCAAGTCCTAAACCCTTTACCAAACGCCAAATTTTCACATTTCCCAAATTGGAAGAGTTTGCAGACAACATTTCAAAATGTGATGAAATTGAAAACATCCTTCTGATGGGGCAGAAAACAATGTGGGAAAAGGAGAAATTGCTCGTTAAGAGTAATTTCTCATTTTCCCACAATGTTTTCCAGAATGGTTAAATGTCGTTATTGATTGGTAAAAGGTTAAAAAAAAAATGAAGCACTTACTATATAGTCTTATAGTAAACCCTAAATATACTGTAGTACACAACCTGTTAAAGTAAGAAATCAACCCTAGTGGTGGTAGTCTCCTCCTTCTTTAAAACTTCCCCAATTTTTATATTGTATGTAGTAATTGGAACACTACATGCTCTCACAGTCAGAGATTCAGATAAGAGGAACTTTACATTTTGATGGTTCAGTGCAAGACTATAGTAAATCCTAGGATTAGCCATTGTCTTGCATTGGACTTTAATTTTGTAATAAATTTTCTCAAACTGATACATTACATATTATCATATTATCATCAAAACAAAAGAGTACACCTTTAAAGAAAACTTCCACTCTTGACTGCCAGTTAGGAGAAAGCAGGCTTTTGACAACACGTAACCCAGATGTAAACAAAACTAATGTTTTCCCTTGCTCTAGGCCATTTAAAGCACTTTTAAAATCCACACAAAAGCCAAAGATATAGGCAGTCATCATATCTCGTTACCACTGTGGAAGAAATAGCTACATTGCTCAATTAGCGTCTGTAAAATCTCCTCGGGTATACGTGAATACTTGGTAAATCTTTCTATATTGTCAAACTCCATTCGTATCAACGTAGGCCACCAGCATCGGGAGAGGTTTTTAGGGTCCATATTGTTGGTGTCATTGTTTTTACTGACTCTGCAAGAGAAATGGGAAATTGTTTATTACATTCCTGACCAATATTAACCCATAGAATGCTGTGGGTTATTTCATAAAAATAGATTTTTGTGTGGTCTGCTTTCCCAAACCTTTTATATCTGCTTCATTTTGATAACGAAAGATCCTCAGAGTACCAAACAGGTAAGATCACAGGCCAGCCACCAATTTTACTTGAAGGCTGGCCTGGATCAAACCAGAACCTATTTGCACAAGCATGATGTTGATTCAAGCACTATAAGGGTTAACTTAAATTTCCTGATGTATGATAATCTAAATGCTCTTTTATACTTTTATTATTATCAATATTAAATTGGCAAGTGTTTATTTCCCACATACTCCCAACATTTGATGTAGCTTTGGAATCTTTAAACCTTTGATACAATCGGAAAGTATTAGGACTTTATAGTGTCTACCGTTTCCATTAACTTCATCAAAAAAATTTGTTAAAGATCCAATTGTCGACACACACACACACATACATCTATTGATAGCCAAAAGTATTAACTCAACAAAAATAAAAAATAAAATTCACAAGTTATTCTAGCCATTTCAAGTTTTCTAATAAGAGATAAATGACTTCCTGCCAATAGGCAAATAACAAGACACTTCCATAATACTCAAATGCACACCATTAAAAAATACTTCAAAATACTACAATAAACCCTCACTATGCTGGGTAATTTTCTAAAAATATTTTTTATGTGTCTTCTGCTTTCAAAAACCTTAAATATCTGCTTAATTTTGATAAGAAAAGATACTCAGAGTAGCAAACAAGTTAGATCACAGGCCAGCCGCCAAGTTACTTGGTGGCTGGCCTGGATCTAACCTGTTTGCATAAACATGAAGTCGGTTCCAGCACTGTAATGGTTAAAGATTAAACTTCTAGAAAAGTAATACATAAGGTATTCAATAGTACATCTCACACAAGGGAATAACTATAAAGTGAACTTACTTGTGGAGATGGGTTATCAGAAATTTCAACACTTCAAAATTCAGGGGATGCATCTTTAGAAACACCCCTCTTAGGGCAGACACCCTCGCAGTCTTGTCTTGGACATCTGAAATTGATAAGAAACAGTCATATAAGGGTTTACTTATCAATCGTTTGATCTGGGGTTTCCCCAGACCCCTTGATGTATGCTAATTACCCAATAACCAAACAATAACAACAATTGACCAGCTTGTTGGAGACGACTCTGGGAACCTTTGTGGGAAAAGGAGACATTGCTTCTAACGAGCAATTTCTCCTTTTCCCACAATGTTTTCTGCCCTATCAGAAGATCATTTTTCAACTTTATCACATTTTGAAATGTTGTCTGTAAACTCTTACAAATTGGGACAGTCGAAAATTTGGCATTTGATAGAGGAAACTTTTGACCCCTTTTATATGGATTTAAATATCTTTATGATCATATCCAGGAATTGGGAGTCATTTACAAAATAAGTTAGGGGTCAAGAAATACCCTGTTTGATTGAATGCAAAAGGAATCTTTTCTGTGTTTGTTGAACCTCTTACTCTAAAGTTATTAACCTTGACATGCCAACTACAGAAGAATTTAGAAACCACTGAAGCAAAAAGATAAGCTGCTCATAATGGTTTCTGCCAAGTTAAACAAAGTATATGAATTTTTGTCATCTGCTAAAGCTTTCAATTTGTCCATTTAAAAATTTCCATCAGTTAATGAGATTGAGTTAATTGGGGCTTTCATATTTTGTCAATAGTATATCAGTTATAATCCATGCTTTTGGATTAAAATGCAAATTAAACTCTTGTATTCACATTTTAAAGAATTAATGAAATTGAATTTTAATTTTCAAAATTTTTTTTTACATCATTCTGTGAACAAGCACCTTTAAGAAAAATATTGCTGAAGCCGAGCTTGACCATTAGACGGTTTACAACCTTCAATGATTACATTTATTTTCTTCATGTTTTGGGGATAAAAATAGAACGTCTCACAGACGGTCTGTGAAAGTTTTCTTAACATCTGAAGCATGACAAATACAGCGCAAAGTGGACACAACATCTAAATACATCAGCAAAACATCTAGGGGAAAAAAATAAACAAAACTCCAGAGTATCATCTAACATTTGTGTGAGAAATTTGGTTATGTTACCTTGAAATGTGATGAGCCCTTAGAATGATGGGAAATTTCCTAAAGATAGATCTTTGTGTTGTCTGCTTTCCAAAACCTTTAATATCTGCTTAGTTTTGATGAAGAAAGATACCCAGAAGAAAAAACAGGTTAGATCACAGGCCAGCCGCCAATATATTTGGTGGCTGGCCTGGATCTATCTTGTTTGCCTAAGCATGAAGTCAGTTCCATGGTTAATGACTTGAATGAAATACACTAACTGTATTGACAACATCACACTAGGAATGTGGCTGTTTCAAATACATAAGCTATGAAGATATCTTATTTTAGAAAATTACCCAGAATTCTTCGATAAGATGCTTGTTTCCATAAATAACTTTCTTTTAATCTTCCCTTTAAAATGGATACTCATTAGAATTGCCTGGACAGGACAATTCTTATTAGTATTCACCAAATGGGTTTTATCAAATACTGAAAGTTAAAGGCTTCAATGTTACCTTTTCCTAGAATATTTCATTTCTTGCAAAATCTAGTATGGTCTCAATTCTATTTCCTATCACAACCTACCTCTGCACAATCCTAACACAAATGAGATAAAATCTATTTGAACAAAACAACATTAAACAACTAATTGACAAAAGGAGATTTGTTCCACTCCATTTAAATATCTGCTAAATTTTGATGAAGAAAGATACTCAGAGTAGCAAACAGGTTTGATGACCGGGGAGCCCCCAAGTAAATTGGCAGCTGGCCTAATATTTTACCTGTTTACATAAGCATTAAGTCGATTCCAGCACTAAAAGGATTAAAATTGCACATACAAAGAAAAATATAGATAGAAATCCGCTAACTACAAAGCAGTTCTTGTGTGGCATAAAAAATAAACTTCTCTAGAAATGTTTTAATCTTATTAAAAAGACAAAGATGCTCTTATGATATGTGACAAGTTACAACTCTGTTATAAATACTTAAACAAACTCATTTTAACACATTCACAGCAGAAGATAGGTTTGATGATATTATTTAGATACGTGACAGTAATAAGTTTCAAGTAACTATTCCCTTTGTTTACTATTATAGGCTAGGAGAACAATCAGCCAAACGATGGCATCCTTTTAACCTTTAATCAGGTGGGCTAGATATAGATGGGGGTGTATATATCATTGAGAATTACAGATAGATGACAATATAGTTTCAAGAACTCTGTTCACTCCTTTTATGATGAAGGTTGTCCTTTAACATTTGACCTTTAATCAGGTGTGCTAGGTAGGTAAGTATCATGTAGATTAAGTTTAGATTAGGCCTGGGTCTATCCTGTTTGCATTAGCACTCACAATGGTTAAAAGTCAATGCCTCAGTTGGAGAGCTGAAACAAGTATCCCACCAAGCCATCGCCACTAATATGAAAGTGTTTGACACATCTATTGTACATATGTTATAGTAGTGAGGTATTATCTAGATATATGCATGCACGTTTTTCTTGATCTGTTGATCGGGAAATGAATGAATGAATGGTGTTTTAAGGCGCATCGACAGCTAAGGTCATTAATTTTTAGCTCGCATTATGATGATGTGGTTGATGGGGAAAGATTTGATCAAACAAAATATACAGTAATATGTCACACCATTGCAAAGACTTTGGATCTAAATATTTATCTATTCACTGTATCATGGGTGAAAGCTGAAGAAATTCAAAAACCTGAAATCTATAGTTCATTATCCTGAAATGGCATGTTTGCTATAGAATTATATAGGGACGAACCGTCTCAAAAGCCTGAAATTCAGGATTAATCCTGAACACTTTCTTTCACCCATGCTGTATAAAGGTTCTAAAACTTAAATGCAAAATGAATTTGCTTTCAATGGCTTTTCTCCAATATGTACCATAGAACAGTACAGCTGTTTTATAATTTAAAAGAAATTATGTTTCAGTATACAAAATTCCTCATACATGTTTATGTTAACAAGCAGCTTTATAAGGCTTTCAAAAATATTGAGAAAAAAAAATGGAGGTGCTTAACCTGATCATAAACATGCTCGGAGTATGAAGATAATGGGTTTACTGAATGATACATGAGAATATTCCAGTGTTAACTCTTCGCCACCTGCAGATTAAATTTTTTTCTTGAAGCAGACGACTTTAGAAAAGCTTTTTAAACATGTGGAAAACCTTTCAGTTCTACTGTTTTGATTTGTTAATAGATTGGAAAAGCGTTGTGGCAAAAGGAAGAATTGCTTGTGTAAAGCCATTTTTTTTGCCACAATGCTTTTTGAAAGTCGTCTGCTGCAAGTTGCACAAAAGTGGCGTTTGGTGGTAATGTGTTATTTGGCTATATAACTATTCTACTCCTCACTCTGATAAAGACAACTTTCAGAGCAGATAACACTTGAAAATAGTGACCCAAAAACATCGCTCATCATAATCCTTTGTCTTCACTTGTTACAATGATTCCATAACCCATTACCAAACAATAACAGCATTTGACGAGTTTGTTGCAGGCGACTCTGGAAAACTTTGTGGGAAAAGGGGTAATTGAAATCAGAAGATCATTTTTTCAATTTCATAACATTTTGAAATGTCTTCTGCAAACCCTTTCATTTTGGGACTGTCGGAAATTTGATGTTTGGTAAAGGGTTAATTAATTGATCTTTTTATTCATGTTTATAAAAGAGGTTTAAATCTTTTCGGCTGCAAGTTACTACATAAGAAAAGTAATGGGTTCATCAAGGATAAAAAATCGTAACAAAATAATTTCTCATCACATGGAGTTCATATAATTCTCTACCTATGTTTTAGATAATAATTTAAACTGTTACAAAAGTTTTAAACAAATGAAAGAGTTTACAGAATAAAATATAATTTCATAAGCATGTCTAAACAGTATTGTGTTATAGATTACATTGGGAATTATCTATACAGAAAGAAGCATATAAACTCATTACCCCATTTATGTATTCTCAGTTAGTCTAAATTGAAAAAATCAGTTCCTTGCATAGTCACATTGCTTCCTGAAGTTTTACACCAGGGTAGCGTTTTACTAAACAATTAATATTAAGAATTATCGTAAATTCAAAACAAGGTCCCCTCTTATTTCATTATTGAGAAAAGCAATATTGCGAAATAACACATTATTGGAATCATCTCTACATGACTCTTCCAATGATGTGTCACATTTCAATATAGTTGATAAAATACAGCTTTATTTTATGATGACGAAGA
The DNA here is from genome assembly GCA_947846245.1 of Cerastoderma edule. Lineage (NCBI taxonomy): Eukaryota > Metazoa > Mollusca > Bivalvia > Cardiida > Cardiidae > Cerastoderma > Cerastoderma edule. The sequence continues at coordinate 1,571,710 of OX401416.1, forward strand.
AGCAGCTTACCATCAAACAAATTTTTGTATCACTTTCACAACAATTCAGGTATTTTGCAGTTTCTATGTCAAAATTTATTGAGAAAAATCCCGAAAAAACTTGGCTGCCCATAAGTGTTCCAACGCCCTGTAGAACAACATGATTGAAGACCTTTCCTGGCAGTACAAAATCTACCAGTACTATGATTTCAACCAAAAACAGATGGCCTTGTGATTTCAAGTTAATTTCTCTGACAACTAGGCTGAAACTCATACCTTCTGTTATCAGGATTCCAACCAGAATGGAGAGAGGGACTTATGATATTGAAAAAAATTATACAAAAAAAAACCCCAATACAATGTGACAATTGTTTGCCTGTCATGGTGCTTTCTAGAACTATTTTAGCCCAGTTATAGTAGTGTGTTAAAATGAGCTTTTTTAATGGGGGGTAATAAGCTACTTTAATATACATAGCAGATATTCAGACCAGATAAGAGACATTGAGCTATATCAAAATATGATGAATCTAATATTTTGAGTATTCATAAGAATAGCCTCTATGAGACAATCCCATTGAGTACCCACAATATAGGGTTTAGAAAAGAGAAACATAAATTTGCATTAACCCTTTAAGTACTGGAATCGACTTCATGCATATGCAAACAGGTTAGATCCAGGCCAGCCGCCAAGTAAATTGGCAGCTGGCCTGTGATCCGACCCATTTGATTCTCTGAGTAAACTTCCTCAACAAAATTAAGTAGATATTTAAGGTTTTGGAAGGCAGACGACACAAAAATCTATTTTTAGGAAATTACCAAGCATGCTAAGGGTAAAAATAAGCTTCTTGTCTGGTTGAATATAGATAGTCTGGTTCAGTTCTTGTGTAATGAGTGAGTTACCTGGCTCCATATACTCCTTGGTCCTTTCTTTATGATTGACGAAGAAACATTTTACATTAAATACCATATCGTTTTACAACACTGTATATGATTAAGTGACTGGTCCAGATTAATAGCAACAGCAGAAGACAAACAATTTTGTGACTGGTCCAAATTGAAAGAAAAAGCAGATGACAAAAATAAAATATGAACAATAAAAAAATTTGTGATATTTGTAAAGAGACCATTGAGATTGAGAATAAAGGCTAAACTGCTTGTTAAAAACAATCACTCATTCTATCATGGTTGTTTTTAATATCATTGACAGATTCAAACAGGAAGGCTGTGTCATCCACTAATTTGTGGAGGACTTCAATTATCTAAGACACTATGAGATACATCTACAGCTATTTTCAGCCTGAGGGAAGATACATACATGCAAAACTAACTACATTTGCACATTATTAACCCCTATAGTGCTGGAACCGACTTCATGCTTATGCAAACACGTTAGATCCATATCAGCCGCCAATTAATTTGGCGGCTGGCCTGTGACCTAACCTGTTTGGTTCTCTGAGTATCTTACCTCATCAAAATAAAGCAGATATTCAAGATCTTGTAAAGCAGAAGACACAAAATTTATTTTTTAAGGCAATTATCCAGCATTCTCAGGGTTAAACACATTGTCTAGCATTACATGCTTTACTTCTACTCTACCACTGTACATAAACAAAACAGTTTGACTATTCAACAAAGGCCAATGTTTGTTTTGGTTAAACCCCAAACATGGACCCAAAGCTTTGGTCTTAGGAAATATTTCATGCTATGAGCAGAGCTTGAAATAATGAGAACATTTCCCTTGTCAACTTCTTTATCTTTATTTCCCCTCCATTGTAATTATCAATCATATAGGTTTTAGTGAAACAGTTGTAATGTGTAATCTTAAAATGATATAGCCTTTAAATACCTCTTTTTCTCTGATTTATAAGAGTCAAATACAATCTGGCAATTCTTAATAATTCTTTATGGCAAACATTTCAGGATGATTTCAACTAGTAAAAGTTGACTTCCATATGAGACAACCCCAACAAAGATTTACTGAATATCATTTGTACCTTATGTAAATAACTTTCTTTTTTCAAGCACAAATATTTCTACTCTTCTTCAAGTTCTGATGGCTTTCTTTTTTAAATTTACCATACATTATATTGCATGCCAACTCTTTCTTTCATTGTGTGAAAGAAAGGGGTTTAAGGCCTATTGCGATATGGTCATTTAACACACTCTGTGAAGTCAACTGTATGCCTTTGATTTTCTTGTATAGAGACCATAATTAAGCGTCAACTTTCAAATCATTGTGACAAAAGCAGGATTTTCACAGATATCAAATTCTCCCTTAAGTCTCAATGATTTCAAAGTTAATTCATCTGTAATAGAGCTTTAAGTTAACTTATTTCATCCAATGATTGGATCATTTATCACATATCTACTTAAATAAAACAAGGAAAAGAATTTAGTGTATCATTTGTTGGCTAGATTATTTGTACTACATATTACTAAAAACTGTGACAAGGGGGACAACTCATACACACCTGATGCTTCAATTAGCTCATCATACAGTGCCACAGGTACTAATGGATCCGAGAGGTCAGCAAAGAATGCTTTCAACACCGTGGCAACCGCATTCACTTGTATGTCCAGGGCTGAAATGTCCACATTCGAATCTGAAACAAAGAAACATACACAGATAGATAGGTTGGGAATCGAGTGGTTAGAATAATAAACTTATAATCTTCTGAAACCTCCAAAGGTTTTCAAATAACTGAATCAGTCATTATTAATAATGGGAGGTATATCAATGATTGCTATATGAAATTCTGATGGTTCTTCTGTCTTATGTAAATTCTAATCAAGCACTATAGTAAAGGTTGAAAGCAAAGCAAAGCTTACAATAATAGTCAAAAGAGAAAAAACTGCATCTTGTACATGATACTGAGTAGAAACTAATGGAACAAAGGCTTTCTCCATGTCTCACAGTGGTTTCTTCAGCCTTCAGCTAAAAAAAAACCCACCAGAGGGAATTTTTTTTGGTTTTATTGGTTCCCAATGTTTCTCAGCCGACCTAGGTTTATCGCTAATTGTAAACAAACCTTAGAGTATTTACTCTTTTAAAAGTATCAAGTGAGCGTGTAAAAGTCTAAATTCCTCTGTAAAGGGGAATGAAAAGTACCTTAAAGATGATTGTCAATTATTCTAGAACTTTCAAAGTTTAAGTGTAAATGACACAAGTATGGCTTTAACAGTTAACCATATATTGAGGGGTCAGTCAAATACTATCTATGTGTTAACCCATTACCAAACAATAACGACATTTGTCTAGTTTGTTGCAGTAAACTCTGGAAAACATAGTGGGAAAAGGAGAATTTGCTCTTGACGAGCAAGTTTTCTTTTTCCCACAATGTTTTCTGATCAATCACAAGATTATTTTTCCATTCCATCACATTTTGAAATGCTGTCTGCAAAAACTTTTAATTTGGGACAGTCGAAAATTTGGCGTTTAGTAAAGGGATAAGTCATTCATAAAATAGAATGAAGGGCTTTCCATTGTCTTGTTCCAGAGACCTAGTTTTGGTAATGTATCAACATTTGGCCTACCTTCATTATACTTCTGTGTCAGTAAGTCTCCTTGTGCTTTATTCCCAGGTATTCTGTAGATACCTTCCGCATGTAAACCTAAAATAAAACAATTTAATTACAAATTAGCTCCTTACCTAATACATACACATTGAATCTTTTAATTCATCATAACCCACTTTACTTTATATGCTAAAAAAAAAGACTTCAGAAACTATTGTGACAAAAGGCAACATTGTTTCTCATGTTTTATTTGATTGTTCATTACATCATTGATAAGGATTTTTAATCTGTATCAATGTATTTCAGATATATAATGATGTTAGCTTATTATCTATGGAAGGTTTAAGCCTAAGTCAAGTTGGATAGAAATATTGGCATTCTGATAAGTCAACAGGGAGACCTCTCATGAAAATCTTCATTTACACAATACCAGGAATCAATGTTGTGAGGATAAACCTTAATAATTTTCTAAAAATAGTTTTTGTGGTGTCTGCTTTCCAAAACCTTTTAATTACTGCTCAATTTTTATGAGAGTAGCAAACAGGTTAGATCACAGGCGGTGAGGCCAACCGCCAATTTACTTGGTGGCTGGCCTGGATCCAACCGATTTGTATCAGCATGAAATTGGTTCCAGCACTATAAGGGTTAAGGCCAACAAGTCAATTCTTTGGTCCCAAATTTGCAAAAGTAAATGAAAATGTTGTCATATGGCAGAAAGATATGAGTATCAACCCTGAGTTGCTTTACCTTCTTTCTCTATGAACTCTATACACTTCTCTATAAAGTGAGGCACTGAAGGTTTGTTGTCATATGGCAGAATGATAAGGGTACAAACCCTGAGTTGCTTTACCTTCTTTCTCTATGAACTCTATAAACTTCTCTATAAAGTGAAGCACTGAAGGTTTGTTGTCATATGGCAGAATGATACAGGTACAAACCCTGAGTTGCCTTACCTTCTTTCTCTATGAACTCTATACACTTCTCTATGAAGTGAAGCACTGAAGGTTTGTTGTCATATGGCAGAATGATAAGGGTACAAACCCTGAGTTGCCTTACCTTCTTTCTCTATGAACTCTATAAACTTCTCTATGAAGTGAAGCACTGAAGGTTTGTTGTCATATGGCAGAATGATACAGGTACAAACCCTGAGTTGCTTTACCTTCTTTCTCTAGGACCTCTATAAACTTCTCTATGAAGTGAAGCACTGAAGGTTTGTTGTCATATGGCAGAATGATAAGGGTACAAACCCTGAGTTGCCTTACCTTCTTTCTCTATGAACTCTATAAACTTCTCTATGAAGTGAAGCACTGAAGGTTTGTTGTCATATGGCAGAATGATACAGGTACAAACCCTGAGTTGCCTTACCTTCTTTCTCTATGAACTCTATACACTTCTCTATGAAGTGAAGCACTGAAGGTTTGTTGTCATATGGCAGAATGATACGGGTACAAACCCTGAGTTGCCTTGCCTTCTTTGTCTATGAACTCTATACACTTCTCTATGAAGTGAAGCACTGAAGGTTTGTTGTCATATGGCAGAATGATAAGGGTACAAACCCTGAGTTGCTTTACCTTCTTTCTCTATGAACTCTATAAACTTCTCTATAAAGTGAAGCACTGAAGGTTTGTTGTCACATGGCAGAATGATACAGGTACAAACCCTGAGTTGCTTTACCTTCTTTCTCTAGGACCTCTATAAACTTCTCTATGAAGTGAAGCACTGAAGGTTTGTTGTCATATGGCAGAATGATACGGGTACAAACCCTGAGTTGCCTTACCTTCTTTCTCTATGAACTCTATACACTTCTCTATAAAGTGAGGCACAGACGGGTTATTGGGCGACATGGAATAGTCAGCCAGGCTGATCCCGCCATCAGATTGTCCTGTGGCTTTGCTGTCTTTCTTCTTGATCTTTTTCTGCAGTTTCTGCTGCTCTTTCTGCTTCTTCTCCTGTAACACAAACAAGTTGTATGGTTTGAAAAATAAAAAATGTTGACTTTTGTATTGCCTATTCCTATCTCCAAGTAACTTCTCCAAGTAACTTCTTGCAGACATTTAATCCTTTACCAAACGCCAAATTTTGGACTATACCAAATCAAAGGAGTTTACAGATGACATTTCAAAATGTGATGAAATTGAAAAATGACCTTTCGCTAGGGCAGAAAACTTGTAGGAAAAGGAGAAAGTTCCTCCTTTTGCCACAATGTTTTCCAGAGTTTTCTGCAACAAACTGGTCAAATGTCATTATTGTTTGGTAATGGGTTAAAGCAACTGTTAAAAAAGTAAACAATTTTATCCATAAGCAAACAATAACATCATTTTACCAGTTTGTTGTAGTCGACTCTGGAAATCATTGTGGAAAAGGAAGAAATTGCTTGTAACAGTGGAAAAGGAAGAAATTGCTTGTAACAAGCAACTTCTCCTTTTCCCACATTGATTTCCACCCTGTCAGAAGACCATTTTTCAACTTCACATTTTGAAATGTCGTTTGCAAACTCTTTCAATTTGGGACAGTCTAAAATTTGGCGTTTGGTAAAGGGTTAAGAAAAATTGCACATTGATCATTTACCGGTAATACTGAATACATTGTGAGAAAGAGAACCATTTTTCTCATTATGAGTTGTCAGCTCCAGAGATATTTTGAATAATATGTAAGTCACAGTTAACAAATTATACATGTATGTAATAACTACCTTTGGTTCATCCTCGCTAGATGAGGTTTCATTTGATCTTTTTAATTTCCCATAGGGCACTGTTTGAACTGTGGCACAAGGAACTGTCTTTGTTGCACCACAACCCATAGTCACATTGTTGTCTATGAACAACCTTAGTTCTTCATTTTCACTTTATATAATAATTATTCAAATCCATTCAATTTTGTTGGGCCTGCTTCGCTACAAAGTTCTTTAGTTCTTCATTTCACTTTAAGAAATTTTTCATAATACAAAGCTCCATTCTAATTAGTGTTTCATATTTCATCCACATGCAACTCCAAACCATTCAATATTATGTCAAGTAGTCACTTCTTATTTCAACCCCTTTGAGAATATCTATTCACAATGTATGTGACGTCTTCTACTCAACTATTTTTAAGGTAATTTACAATAAATAAGATTCAATGTGAAAAAAAACAACACCATCAATACAACTTCATAAATAGTAAGAATCTTTTAAGTCACTGTAGCCAAAGGAGACTAATTAAGATGTGCAAATTCAAGTTTCTTTAAAAAAGTTTTACAAGACTTCTTCACCATACAGAGTTAAACAAACTTCCACTAGCAAAACAAGAAAAACATTCAAATTGCTATTAATTGTGCATGCATTAACGCAGACACCCAATCTGCAATTGCACTTCTCGACAGAATCTCCATTAACAGCATCTGTTGCACTCTATATTAAAAACATGACAAACATCAAAATTATTCTTGAACAGGAGTTTCTCTATTTGCCTCCTTTGTTTAAATTGTCTTTAAATGTGATCAATTCTTTTATAAGAGATCAAGAAATTACAAGCATTTACCCATAAGGAGAGATTTTAAGAGTTTCCTTTATTTCTAAAGTATCAGACAACTTCAATTATAAAAGATGTAAAATGACATTCCCTTTGTGAGACATTGAATAGAAACCATTGTGACAAAAGATGAAATTGCTTGGCTAGAGTTGCATTAAAGTGTCAAACAAGGTCCATTGCGAGACTATAGAAAGACATTGTCTGTGAAAGTTTATCAAAGGCTTGTCTTCAGTCTTTAAAATGTGGAGGAATGGGTAGGAACAAATCAATTAATTGAACAATATCAAATAACCTGTTGCATTGTTCTAAAGACCAATCAATCAAATATAAACCCGAACCCTTTATTCAAAGACCTTGATCTGGGGATTTAACAAATAGATACAATCTAGTTCAACTGTAGTTTTTAGCATACCCTTAACCCTTTTTAAACAATAACGACGTTTGACTACTTTGTTGCAGACAACTTTAGAAAACATTGTGGGAAAAGGACAAATTGCTTGTAACGAGCAATTTCTCCTTTTCCCACAAGGTTTTTTGCTCTATCTGAAGAATATTTTTCAATTTCATCACATTTTGAAAGGTCATATGCATCAAAGTGGTCAAATGTCGTTATTGTTTGGTAATGGAATAAGGAACACTGTACATAGTTATTTCATATGTGTAGGCTATAAGCCATTGCTTGGAAAGATAACACTTCTTTCTTCAATATAAATGACCTTTTTAACTTTAAACTTGAGTAAAATCGTAAGTTGCTACAGAATTTTTCTCGTTTTCATAACTTATCACATAAGTTTTATTTGATGAAAGGGAAAGAAAGCAAAAGAAAGCAAAGAGGAAAAGATAAAAAGATAAGAAAACATAATGTGGCATACAATACTGGGAATCAAAATGACCCTAATTGATTGTCTTTTCACAGATTGACCAATATATTATATAAAGTCATGCAATTTAGGGACGGGTATAATTTGAAAGTATATGACTATGCAAAGCAACATATTTAAGCCATATTTGGTAGAAACTGTTCTCTTAAAATCTGAAACTCTTTACCAAGAAAACTTTGCGGTGTTTTATTTCTTCTGCTACAGGTATGTAGATACAGAGTATATCAAGGAAGTAAAAGAGTGAGTCTTCCTTTTGGGTGTAATATAAAACTAGTATTGAGAAAGGTGTTAGTTGTCAAACACACTTTTAAAATGCAGACCTTCATTCAATTCAGACTTGCTGTCTTTGAATGTGTTACCACAACCCTGTATTAGTTTAACCCTATTACTCCAGAATACTGCAATTCCATGCACTGGTAACTTTTTGAAAAGACAAAAACGATAAGACAAATTAAGACACAATGGTTTCTACCAAACATCTTTAAGTTATTTTCTATGCCTTATAATCATTGTTTGCTTTTAATTTGGACCAGTCCCAAATTCCCAATGGCACACAATGATATAATTTAATTTAGTTTAAACCTATTCATATTACATAAATTGTGAAACAGGTTCTTACAATAACTCTCAATTCTGCTTCCTGGATCATAATTAACCAGTACTCGTGCTGAATGTGGATTAATGAAAGGTTGCAAGGCAGTTCCCACTTCTAACAGGATACAAACCCATGACCCTTGTGTCCAGAAGCCGACGTTCTGCCCCTGGACCACTGTCCTCCAAACAATTTAAACCATGTAGACTATAAAGAATTTACTTAAATAGTAATATGACCGTTCTTGTTTAATTTTTTATCGAAACTTTCAAAATCAAAACACTCTTAACACTACTTACAACGGAATAACTGCAACCTTATTAAATAAATAAAAGCAACAGATCTCTACGACCTAACATAACACGATGTAATATCTCCTTTGGGAAGTTTTCTTTTTTTCAATAATAAAAAAAAGTCAATAAGTAGGATCTTCCCAATTTCCAGTTATCGTCAGCTAATGCTTCCAAATTGGAGACATTCCTTATGGTGTAATTAATTCAGAAAAAAAAACTTTCAAAGAGTGCTTTTTATTTCCAACACCCAAAATACCACTCATTTTACCTGACCAGAAAAGATGGATAAATAGCCATGATAAGCTGGTAACTGTAGGAAACATATATAAAAATAATGAATTTTTAAAAGAAAAGGATAAAAGAAATAACAGAACCCATTATTACAAAATGATAAGTTACTCTGTACGAATAGTTTATCCTTTTATCAAGGTGGCTTAACCCTTTACCAAACGCCAAAATTTCGTCTGTCCCAAATTGAAAGAGTTTGCATGCAACATTTCAAAATGTGATGAAATTGGAAAATAATCTTCTGATAGGGCAGAACACATTGTGGGAAAAGTAGAAGTTACTCGTTAAGAGCAATTTCTCCTTTTTCCACAATGTTTTCGAGAGTCGTCAGCAACAAACTGGTCAAAAGTCATTATTTTTTGATAATGGGTTAATGGTTAATTGCCAAATTAAAGTAAACAAATTAAGGAATATCATGAGTGATTCCTATATAGCTATTCATACAGAACAAACCATAGGGACAAAAACAGGAAAGTAAATATATATATATATGTATGGGTTTTACATCACATCAACATTATTTCAGTTATGTAGCGATGCCCGACTATTAATGATGGAGGAAGACCCCACACTCAACTGCCCATAAGGGCTGGTCAAGGCGGGTAGAACCATCGGCATTCCGTAAGTCAGTCAGGAGACTGCCTCTCATGAAAATCCAGGAAAGTAAAAAAAGGAAAGTATCAAAAGTGTTATTTTTCTTTTTTCATATTGAATATACAGAAAGGTGCATTATTAAAAACAATGAGGATAAAATGATATGAATACACACACATATAAATCAATTCATATCAAAATATCAATATCCCACCCAGTATGAAATGCAAAGACATTCAAAGGTAATTTATTGCTATCAAATCAGATAAGGATCAATTTCCATAATACACAACCATATAGAAACATTACAAAATGTCATTAAAACCAATTCATGACCATTCACTTTTATCCACTCTTTTAGGAACATTAAAGAAAGAAACTATTATGAACATGTGGTCAGTCAGCTCCGTTTATTTCACCTCCATTTTTTCACAATGTGCCTGTTGCACCAAAACATGTGCACGTTACTGTATTACACTAAACGTTTAGCTAATTTACACTTATCATATTTCCTTCACCATTTAGTAAAACAGTTAATTAAGCTCAACATTGACAAAGTTTATGGCTACACGTTCACCTAGTAAGAACCATTATCAATGGAATACTCTATTTGGCGTTTACAGGTATGGTTAATAGTAAATCCTACCTACATGTACACACACATAAACCAATATCAATCTAGGCTGCAGTTAAGCATGGCTATTTATAGCAATATTGGACAAATAAACCCTTTATTAGATACGCATGTTTCAAAATTTTGTATTCTATTCCACCTGTTAGGTTTGAACCAGTTTAGCAAAGAGCATTTACTGACCGCGTAATGGGATAGAACACATTGTGGGGAGAAACACCATTGATTTTTTCATAATTTAACCTGTCATTCATATGAAGTGATACAATATTCCCTGAATTGATGCATTTATCTTGGATCTTAGTTATTACCATACAATAAGATGTGTGTCGCATTTCCTTTCAATCCTTCATTTTGTGGACTTTTTTATTCATACCAAAAGTCAGAGTGGACAATCAAAATTGGAAAGGGATTAGATGATAAATATTTTACCTCTGGTAGTGTCTCGTATATTGTATAATTCAATTAAAGGGATTATTGAGTAAGAGTTTAAGTGAAGTAATTGTGTAGACCTGAATGTTAGTTTGATGATTGCTTCTCATGATACTTTGAATCCAATATGTCAGGATTCAAAACCCACACCAAAATGGGTCTAAGAGTCTATCAATACATTTTGTTTTGATTTGTATTAAAAAAAAAAAAAAAATCTTTTGTCTTGATAAAGCCATATCTGCATATTAATCCACTTGAATTTTAACTAGAAGACAACTTATGACGCTCTGAAGCAGGCTGAGATTCCAAAATCAGTGATAATAGTAATTTTTGCACAAAATTACAAAGGGTGAAGTGCTCTTAGAGTCAAGAAGTACATGCACCTCATTTATTGGGATTCAATTTGTAAAACTCTATTTACTCAAGATATGACGGCGTTAAAATGCTGATTGAGAGCCCAATTTGCTTACATTTATCTTTGACCACTTGGAGATTTCAAGTTTACTGTGCAGCTAGCTCATTACTATAAACTTTTTTGAAAACATTTGGTAAGCATGGAACGTTTTATTCACTTTGTGCCTCTAAATTTCCACTTAACAATCCTCTTTATTATATATGGGTTTTACATCACATCAACATTATTTCAGTTATGTAGCGATGCCCAACTCTCGATGATGGAGGAAGACCCCATACTCAACTGCCCATAAGGGCTGGTCAAGGCGGGTAGAACCATCAGCATTCCGTAAAATCCATATCCCTCTCAGGATTTGAACCCGCGCGGAGAGGGACCATGTGATTTCAAGTTCTGTACTCTAACCACTAGGCCACGGAGGCCCCAAACAATCCCCTTAGTTAAACCTTAGAATGCAGGGTAATTTTCTGAAAAAAGATTTTTGTGTAGTCTGCTTTCCAAAACCTTAAATATCTACTTATTTTTGTTGAGGAAAGATACTCAGAGTAGCAAACAGGTTAGATCACAGGGGTCAGTTACAGTGCTATATGTGTTCATAGGTCTGCTGCATACAATAGTTGGGACTTATATTAGAACCAGAGAAAAGGCTTTCAAGTGTTACTGTTACATGAGACAATAATATTTTCAATCTTGAATAAAAAAAGCATTTAGGAGTTAAAATTACCATGAGGAAAGAGGATCCATAAACTCTTATTCATGCTGACTTAGGAAGAATTAAGCAAAATGATCCATTGATTTTTCCTGATGCAATGTGATTCCGTCTAACCATATTAAAACTGATTGCTTTTAAAGCTCTAAGAATCCCTTCTCCGTTCTTATATTAAAGCAACAGCTTTTTCCTCCCGTTAAACTGACTTATGATTGACAAGCATTGAAAATTCTTTTTCTAACAATCATCAGATGTAGGTTAGAGGACACCATTTCTCTAGGACCTCTAGAAAATCATCAGAAACCATCAACAATAAACTTGCTTTTCACATAAAATTATCAAATAGCTAAGGGGTTCTCATTTCATCATATTAAGTAGAAAACATTATGAAAAAAGATTGTTTCTATAGAACAATTTTTTCTGTAGTTATAATTGTTTTATGACTGCTAAAAGTGAGTAAAATCATGTATAGATCATTAAGGCAAAGGGTTAACAAATACCATCCCCAAACATGAAAACGAGCATGTGGTGGGAGAATGAGTTTAGTAATATAAAAGGTAGTCTAATGACATCTAAACCAGCTTCAGTAACATCATGCCAGTAGTTCAAAACATGTAACCATATTAATTTCAGTTTGATTGTGAGGAAAGTTATTAAAACTTGTATCATCTCTCTTGGTCCTGATTCCTGAATAGGTAACATGTACCAGTGCCCAATATGGAATAATAAAAATAAAGGCTGCAAATTGATCACTGTATTGAAAGCAACATAGCAATATATGTGGACCTTTTATAGCCATAACATGCTGAGAAAAATCTTAACTACAAACCACATATCACACAGATCATTATAACCCAGTGTAGTATACCAACTAAACATGGGGATTGGGGTTGGGCGATGATGGGGGTTTAGAAGTCGGATGATTGAAAAACTATCAAAACAGATCAGATTCGCTGTATGTTTGAATCAGATTTCAGTTTTTATTTGGTATGGTATTTAACATCACATCAGTAGAAAAAAGTACCTTGCCTAGGGACAGTTAAAGACAATGGTCAAACCCTTGTCCTTAACATCAAATGCCTTAATCTCTTTTAATAATTTGGCTAACGGCAACTGACCCAAACATTTTCTAAATGGTACTTGAAAGATACCTCAAGATAACAGAAGAAAATCTTTATTTTTGGAAATTTCTCTTTTTGTCACAACAGTTTATAAGAATGCTACTTGTTGGTCAACAATTCCAATGAAAGCAGCCTTTTAGTTCTTAATGTAATAAAAATTTTCATTTCAATGTAATAAATTGTCTTCACTTCAATTTGAACAGAAAACAGAACATTCAAAGCAGAAAGTTTTCAATGATCTAATTCATCTTAATTATTCCTGTTGTTATCCTTGTCTGCAAAACTAATCTAGATGCACCAAGGACTTTTGCCTTCCTTTATACATTCAAATTCTAACACACCAGCCTCAAGATGTTTGGAAAAAAAACAGCTAACAAAATGAGAAACTTCATCGGTTCCATTTTTTTTTTTATACCCAATGTCACATAGAAAATGCATTTACCTTATCTCATTCTATAATTAGCAACTCTCTTTCAATTTGGAGGAAATCCAATACGAAATAATGTCAATATCAAAGTCTTCCATTGCATTCAACATTATACCAATTTTATTGCTATGCCCAACTCATAATGATGCAGGAAGACTTGACTGCCAATGGGCTGGTCAAATCTGGTAGAACCAGTGGTATTCCATTCATTAACCTGAAGACTACCTCTTATAAAAATCCAAATGTCTTCACCAGGTTTTGAATAGACACAGAATGGGACCATGCGTTTTCAAGTTCTAGAACATGAAAGCACCAAAATGAGAATGGATTATGAATAAAATGTGTTAGTTTCCTGAGTAACAAACAGGTTAGATCACAGGCTAGCCGACAAATTACTTGGCGGCTTGCCTGGATCTCTTACCTTTTTGCATAAGCATGAAATCAGTTCCAGCACTATAAGGGTTAAATTAAGGGAAATGTTTAAGTAATCCACGACAGCGGACCCTAAAAATCTTTTTGTTTTGTTATATGGGAATTATCTACTTGCTTACCATATCTCTCTGTTTCCGTCTCTCCTCTTCCTTTATCCTCTTATCCTTTTCCCGCATGGCATTGGCTGCTTTCTTCTTAAACCAGGTGCCACTTTTACCACTTTCATTCAACTCATCTGTGTCGTCTCCCAACTGAAACAATTAAACATATGTATATCATATCCGTATGTATTAACCCTTAGAATGCTGGGTAATTTCTAAAAATAGATTTTTGTGTTATGTGCTTTCCAAACCCTCAAATATCTGCTTAATTTTGATGAGGAAAGATACTCCAAAAAGCAAACAGGTAAGATCACAGGCAAGCCACCAATTTACTTGGCAGCTGACCTGGATCTAACCTGTTTGCATAAGCATGAAGTTGGTTCCAGCACTTTAAAGGTTTAACATATCAAGGGTTTCAGGCAAGACTATGGCAGGGCTTTCCCAACAATGAATGTCTTGCATAAAATTACTGTTTTTAATACCTAAAAGGTACTTGCTCACAGATTCAAGGAAAGTTGAATATTAACATTTTTTTTCATCAGAACTGTAAAGCAGCTGTATAGATGTATGAGGCATACTGGGGAATAGCCATTTGAAGTAAAATAAGTTGTAATAAAAAACAAGTATCTAGAGCCTGTATACAAGGCATAAATATATCTTCAGATCAAAAGCATTGCATTTTTTTTGAAATCCATCCATCTGTGTTAACATAAATATATTGACATACTCTAGATAATTTCAGGTACAGTAGCTATTTTTCATAGAATACAATACCGCAATACAAAAACTGTATTGTATCAAGGACATTATATTTTGACTTGCATGTTGCCTCATGTGTAAACAAGCACCTTTAATATTGATGTCCTCTATTAGTTTCTGGATAAATGTACAAGATGCATTACATACCTTGTGTATTAAAACTGCGTTTTCATCTTCTTCAAAAGCCCCTTGTACTGAAATAATAACATCCAACAATTCATAAATCATATATATTGAATCATGCCTTCTATTTTCAAACCTAAAATAAAACCAGATATAGACTTTAAAGCAGAAACCTTTATTTTTCTCCTTCATTAATATAAAGAATTTTGCAAATAAGCTTTTGCATTTTGAACTGGGCGCATTAGCTTAGAACACAAAATATAGCTAAATTTAGAGTCAATCCATTCCATGCAGCTGTTTCAAAGCAACAAGCTAGCATGTTAAAATTCAAAAGAGATCTTTAACCCTCAGAATCCCGGACATTTGCCCCGGACATTTGCCCCCTTTTTGGTATAGGGCGGACATTTGCCCCCTCGCCGTAATGTAGAAGGCGGACATTTGCCCCCTCATATTATTTTTTTCAATTTGCTTGACCTGATCGTTTTAAGTTATATTTAAATAGAAATTAAAATGAAAATAATATTTTTATCAATTTTACTCTATTAGCTCCTCCCTCCTAATCCCCTATAGGTGTTAAAATCGAGACAACGAATCAAAAACACTTCGATGGCACTTGGCCAATCATGCTCATCCAACCATGAAACTTAATGAATTGAATTTAATGAATTGAATTTATTTCTTAATTAACATATTGATCACATCTTTAACCTTATTACCGATTTGGCTCACTCAAGGCTAACAATAAAAAACAAAGATGGCAAAAGGTATTCCAAATTGTGTTGATGTGACAATCACCATCACTTTTGATTATGAGAGAAATAATTAAACTGAAAATGAAAAAATAAGGTCAAATCAACTTATGCATGTATATCGCCGTTTCACGGTTGGATGAGCACAATTGACCAAGTGCCATCGGCCTAATAGAGCAAAATTGACATGTTAGTCTGATCAAATTATTATTTCCATTTAAATTCCTGTTTAATCATAACGGAATATGATCATGTCAAGCAAGTTGAAAAAATAATTATGAGGGGGCAAATGTCCGGGGGCAAATGTCGGGGGTATGTCCGTATACCAACCCTCACAAATGCTGGGTCATTTTCTAAAAAATAGATTTTTGTGCCATCTGCTTTTCCAAAACCTTAAATATCTGCTTAATTTTGTTGAGGAAAGTATGCAGAGAAGCAAACAGGTTAGATCACAGGCCAGCCATGAATTTACTTGGCGGCTGGCCTGCCTCTTACCTGTTTGCATAAGCATGAAGTCGGTTCCAGTACTATATAAGGGTTACATGAAAAAAAAAATCTGAATACAAAACAGAGTTAGGGGATATGAGCACACAAATTTTGATAGCAGTTGAATGAAGTTCCTGTTCAGCTTTTTGTGAATTGCAGAGATAGCATGTTATACATAATAAATTAACTTGGGGGAAATCAACAGCAATGCAGACAAATGTGTGTAATGACCATTACTAGCTCCCCTTTTCAATGAAGAGTCCAGTTTGTAATATACCATACCTATAAAAACAACTTACAAATTGGAGAAGAGATTTCACTGTCTGAGAAGTTGACGGATGTGTTTTCCGATGAAGTGATTTTCTTTTTGAGTGAGCGTCTCTTTTCTTTCCGACCTGTTTGTAACTCGTCGCCAGTACTGTCTTCTGATGGGGAATTGCTGCGTCCTGTAAAAGCCACATTTCAAACATTATTCTCATATCAAAATTTGTTCAAGAGAATAATAAAAAGGTTAATTACTCGGAGTCTTCAGATAAAAAGCATCATCGAAGGGGAGAGTTCTCCTAATGAACTATCTCTCCTTTCTCCTCTGAAGTTTCGCAAGGTCGGAACTTTCTGCTGTGGGTATATCAAAATGAGTTACATTTTGAATGAATGAATAAAGGGGCCAAGCTTTATCAGAAGTAATACAACTTACCGGTAATTGTGTGCAAAGGGCTATCAAAGGAATCATTAAGGGAAAAAGCAATAGCAATCTATCTCAAAACGTTTTCTAAAACTTATCAAGTTTCAAACTTTAATCAAGTTTAATCACAATTACATTATTGCCTTTTTAGCTTGACAACTTTTTCTTTTATTACTTATAAATAAATTTGGAACAAAATGATATAAGCAAAATAAAAAAAATATCAAATGAATTCACTTTACTTCATGATATATCAACCAGTAATCAGACCAAATGTGGATCAATGGAAAATTGCAAGGTTAACTCGTCATTTATTCATTAAAATGCATGTTGTGTTTTGAGGCCAACGTTCTACTCAAGAACCGCCATCTTCATCAAAAGGGTTGTGTTAAGGGGTTAGTTTTGACAGTGAGTGTTTAAGAACTCAAAGGAAAAGTATAGGGTTTTCTTGAAGAGTTTTAAATACAATATTTAAAAGATCTAGTATGTTTTATTCTATAAGTATTATAGTACCATTCCATATATTTTGATATAAGATCATGCAAACATGAATGGTGAAGTTAATGGTCTTCATACTTTAAGGTAAACTTTAAAATCAACCATGTACTCAATAGTATCTCCCTTTGTTACATCACACTCCAGATGAAAGAAAACTATTGTGACAAAAGAACTCAATCATATCAAGCATCTTCTCCTTTTCATCACAATGCTTTCTACTCAATATTTTAAATAGTGTTCAAACTCAATAAAAGTCATCTGCTACTGCTTACAGTTTGGTATGGGTTAAGACATAAACCATTTAACATATGGGCCGCGTCACGCGAAAAGGGGCACTCGGACATAAATAAAAACTGCGGACTCAGCTCTTTCTTAGCGCTATTATTCCAGCATCTAGTCACGACAGATATCATTTGTATTTATTTAAAGGTAGAACTTGATGTCCTCTAAGATGGCAAACAGTGTAGCCCCAGACCAGCCGCCACGTCAGTGACGTGGCGGCTGGTCTGGGGCTACACTGTTTGCTATGTCAGAGTGCCCCTTTTCCCGTGACGTGGCCCATATCTAGACTTATTTTGCAAAGAAAATTCAATGAATGTCTCTAAACAAGTGAATGTTCAAAACTCTTTGATAACCCTGCTATCTCTCACATTAGGTTAAACAGTGGTGGAAGTTAAAATTCAACATTTTGTAAGACATTTTACATTGTTTAGGAATAGAGGTCAAATAAATGCACTACCCATTACTACATATAGACTCATTTTGATGAAGCAACGATAGAAGACTTGAGAGATTGCTATGACATTAAAAGAAATTGTTTATGATTTTTTCTTTTTGTATGGTTTCCACCCAATATCATCAACAGAGTGTAATGTACATGCTTTATATATGTCATTGTATCCTCCTGCTTTCAATTTGGATCAGTCACAAATTCCATTTGGGTTAAGTCAACCCAAAATGGAGGTTTAACTCTTTACCAAAAGCCAAAATTTCGACCGTCCCAACTTGAAAGAGTTTGCAGACAACATTTCAAAATGGGATGAAATTGAAAAATATTCTTCTGATAGGACAGAAAACATTGTGGAAAAAGGAGAAATTGGTTGTTAAGAGCAATCTCCCCCTTTCCCACAATGTTTTCCATTGTCTGCTGCATCAAATTGGTCAAATGTTGCTATTGTTTGGTAATGGGTTTAAGTTAAGTAACACTGTCAACTAACACCAAGTATATCATTTCATCAAGTTGGGCTCTATGGCAGTATGATAGTCCTGGTGATTGTCGGCAGATCATACACCCATGTATATATCTAATTATTTTATTTGAATTGTACAATGTGTCTACATTATTTCAGTTTTGTTTCGATGCCAGACTTTTATTGACCATGTTTACCATATGAGAGCATTTCAGATCAAGAGAAGTTAAGAATTAGCTGTGCTTTAACATGTAGATTAGTATCTAGGGTTACAAATCAAGGAATAATGATAGTATATAGCACATTGGTCCACAGCCACTGACATATCAAGGAGGATCAATGAATGAACCACATCAATGATGTCATATCAAATACCATCAAACAGTAAAGAGAATTTCAGTTAGAGCTGCAGGTGCTTATTCACAGAAGAGAAAATTTGACAGTCAAGATAAAATGTTGTTAAAACAATACATATTTTGTATTTTTGTTTGATACACAATTAAAAGTAGAAAGCATAATTGATTCAGAAAGCGTTGATTTATCTAAGTATGCACAGTTTATTTGCTGCAGATCTTAAAAGCGGTGTCACACTTTTCGATTGAAAAACATGTTAAGTCGCTGTATACACACTTTAAAGAATTGAAAACGATCTAATTCTGTTTCAAATGACTTTTCTTAAGTTAGGATCATATAACAACACAGCCATTGTGGAGTTTTATAGAAATTAATTTTCAACTTCCAAATTTCCTCACAACTATGAAGAAGCACCTTTACATTAAAGTGAAAAAGTACAAAGTGTTTATTATTATAGTGAGTACATTAACCCATTCCCTCATCTAAGACTTTGTGACTTGTCCAAATTGAAAGCAACAGCAGACGACACTATTTCTTATGAAATATGGTAGAGAATATGTAGCCAACAAATAGGAGGAATCGTTCATTTAGTGTAATCTCTCCTACTGCTACAGTGCGGGGTTTAACTTTGCACTGATGATGCTTTGAAATAAGCATTTATAACTTTGTTTGTATGGGTTTCAACACCTTTCAAAAGTATTTTAATTGTTCCTTGATTTCGCCAGTATTGAAGTCTCTTGCCCAAAGACACTCCAGCAAAAGGCAAAGTGCTGTGAGTTATGATAAAACTTTGCACTGATGGTGCTTTAAAACAGGCATTAATGAGGCAATGGATTAAATTAAAGAGATGAAGAATCAAACAAAAACAAACGAAAACAGGTTAGGGTAGAAAAGATTGGTTAGTTGCATACCTCTTTCCCCACATTCCATGCCATGCAGACGGTCTTGCTCTGCTTGTTTCGGATCAACATAAATTTGAGTAATGTACTGACCCGCTTCTTTCGAGTGGCGCTTGCTTTTCTTTTTATGAGGCGTGGGCTTCCTATTGACCTTGGAATAGAGGTCCCTGTTGCCTTTGTCTCTCTCCAGAGAGCTGCACTCAGATTCCTCTGAATCTGTCCCTGCTTCAAATAATCATCAAGCACAGTTATTATGGGGTCAAAGTAATGCCATAATTCCAGATGCTTTTTGTAATACTTAAATCTTCTTTTACCCTTTACCAAACGCCAAATTTTCGACTGTTCCAAATTGCAAGAGTTTGCAGACAATAATTCAAAATGTGATGAAATTGAAAAAAAAAATCTTCTGATAGGGCAGAAAACATTATTTAGAGCAATTTCTCCTTTTCTCACAATGTTTTGCGAATCCTGCAACAAACCGGTCAAATGCTGCTATAGTTTGGTAATGGGTTAAATAAACTATCTACAGTCTAACTTGTGTTCAGCAGCCACCCTTTTAAGCAGCCAACCTGCCTTTAACAGCCACTACAGAAAGTCCCATTGTTAGATTTAAAGTGTACATCAATTTGTGTTAAGCAGCCAACCTGTCTTAAACAGCCAATTTACTCTGTCCCATAGGCTGGCCTCTTAACACAAGTTTGACTGTATTGTAAATATCCTCCTTTCCAAGAGTAATTACAGCGAATTAACGAAAAATTCCTTTAAAAATGCTGAACTGACTCATTATAACCAATTGTGATGAATGACACAAAGTATTTATGAAAAATGCATAACTCATGAATTATCAAAGAAAATCCAAAAAACATAATACACCTTGATGAGACTTTTCATGAAGAACTTGAAACCATACTCTAAAGCAAATAAAATTCATTCAAGTTAAGTGGAGTGCTGTCCAGAAACACATAATGGGAAGGGTAACTTGTATTGATGTACTTGGATTGGTGAATACGTTCTTTCGCTGTCACTGTCAATGTATTTTTAAGTGTTTTGTAAAAAATCTCTAATAAAGAGAATGCTATATCAATCACCTTAAAGGGTTTAGATCAAAAACACAAGAGTATTACTAAGGAAAACGCGCCACTTTTACACGCCCTGAAAAACCCAAAACCAAACTCACCTTTCTCATTCTTTTTAGTTGACTTAATTCTGTGAATTTTCCCGTGTGGTAGAGCATCGTCCACAAGCGCATAGTCACTGTCTTGTGTAATCAGGGCATCCTATAATAGATGGTAATCAGGGGTCCATCACAAGGCTTTCAAAAAGCATATTGAGGGTTCAGTGCAGTAATATAGTAAGTGCTTCATGTTTATGAAGCACTTACTATAGTCTTGCACTGAACTCTCAAAATGCATATAAGTAAATCTTATATTGGTGGTTCAAATAAAAATCTACTCAATTATATGAATCCCAAAATATGGGATTAAGAGAAGAAATTAAAACAAGAATATATTGATTGACAGAAGAATTCTAATAAGTACTTTTAATATAGGGTTGATTTATCAATTATCTATTCATATGGGTTTCACATTGTGTCAACATTATTTCGTTCATATTGCAAAGCCTGACTCTTAATAATAGTGGAATACCTCACACTCAACTGCCCATAAGGGCTTGTCAAGCCTAGAGGAACTATCAGCATTCCGTAAGTCAGCCAGGAGACTACATCTCATGAAAATCTAAATACCCATGCGAAGGAGGGGCCGTATGATTTTAAGTTTGTAAGCACTAGGCCATTAAGGCCCCTTGTATAAGGTTGAGGAAAGAAACTAACAAATCCCAGTGGAGACACATTTGTAACCATCGAGGGACCTCTAATCTGGAGCCTAAAATGAAAACATCTCTTATCCCCACTTCTGATAAGGGGAATCAAATCAGATTATTTGTTTGTTTGTATGGGGTTTCAAGCCATGTCAACAGTATTTCAGTCACTTAACGGCTTTTACGAATTTCACTAGTGCTTTGGCTGGGCACTCCAGTGTTTTGCCCAAGCATAAAATTCCAGTGTCACTGGTGAGGACAATCTGAACACATCAGGTTAATCCAATGAAAACACCTCTGAAATAGTAGGGATGACACCATATTGTTTCCCGCGAGAATGACGTCACTATACTTTTGTTTTTAAAAATAGATCTTAAATATGAAATCTAAAAAGTCATTGAATTTGATTGAGGAAACAGCTATACATGTCACAACAACAATTTCGCCATTTGGTATGACTTAACTTGCACCCTTAGAAAATGTGTTAATTGTCGGATGCCAGTTTACCCGAAAAATTGTAACTCGACACTTATATCTGAGGTGTATTTCACAACTCATGGAAATACCCGAGTAGTTCCCATTGTGGTGAGGATTGAGCCTGGGACACTGATGTCATATAAATTATTTCCAACACCTAAACCACCGGGCCATGCTGGATAGTCATAACATTGGTTTATGGAGACAAGTCCTACACTTAAACCACCAGGCCATGATGGATAGTGATAACATTCGTTTATGGAGACAAGTCCAACACCTAAACCAACGGGCCATGCTGGATAGTCATAACATTGGTTTATGGAGACAAGTCCTACACCTAAACCACCGGGCCGTGCTGGATAGTCATAACATTGGTTTATGGAGACAAGTCCTACACCTAAACCACCGGGCCATGCTGGATAGTCATAACATTCGTTAATGGAGACAAGTCCAACACCTAAACCACCGGGCCATGCTGGATATTCATAACATTGGTTTATGGAGACAAGTCCTACACCTTAACCACCGGGCCATGCTGGATAGTCATAACATTCGTTTATGGAGACAAGTCCTACACCTTAACCACCGGGCCATGCTGGATAGTCATAACATTGGTTTATGGAGATAAGTCCTACACCTAAACCACAAGCCATGTTGGATAGTCATAACATATGTTTATAGAGACAAGTCCAATACCTAAACCACCGGGCCATGCTGGATAGTCATAACATTGGTTTATGGAGACAAGTCCTACACCTAAACCACCGGGCAATGCTGGATAGTCATAACATTCGTTTATGGAGACCTACCTTGACAGTGCCATATACATCCGATATCTCAATCTTTTCTGGCATCGCCAACGGGGCTTGATCTCCACCCTTAGATGTACTTTTGGATAGTTGAGGAATACCATACTGTAAAAAACAAAGAAGGATTTTTATTATGTTCCTAGCAGTGAAATACTGGGATTTCTCAGTGTATTAATTTTCAATTTTGTCACGGCACTAAAATGTTTGTATTCTAAAATGTATCGATACGCGTGAATGACCTCATAGGACGCAAAAATGACGTCATGGGCGTTAGTAACTGCTTTGCTCCTCCCATTTTATATTCCATTTGGCGTTTATGGAGGTATTTTGGCAAATGTATTTACTATAGTGGAATAAAATAAATAGAATAATCAACTCCATTCGATAGATATAAAAAATATGTCACTTGAATGGGTTGTTATCATGTAGAAAAAACTCATTCTGCAACTCGTTTTTTCAACCTGATAACAACCCATTCTCGTGACATATTTTCGATATCAATCGAAAGGAGATGATTATCCTCTATGGATACAACACTTAAAATATTGAGACTTTTTTTGTAGTTTTGTAGAGAATGCACTTTTAAGAAAAAAGTAAAAATAAACGCAAAAAGAAATTAAAACCTGCAAATTAATTAATATTGGTACCAATCTTTCTCCTTTTTTGTTGAAAGCAGCTTTAACTGCTAAATGTTTTTCAATGAGAAAAATAATCATCTTCTGTGTATTGTTACACAATATCTTTGCCTTACACTTACCTTCACATTGGATCTATTTGGTGATCGGTCATACATGGCATTGGGTGTCCATTCTGTGGCTTCATATGGAGATTCTGGAACACACAACCAAAGATTTACTCAACAAACAGATGGAAAATGATCCAACAAACTGATAGAAACTAACTTCCTCCTTCATACATATGCATGTGAATACACTTGCAACAGACAACTACAGAAAACACCTTCTCCTCTACTGCCAAACTCAACCCAAAAAGTCAATTTTCTTTCTTTACAATTGAAATTAAAATAGAATATTCAACTCAAAGTATTTTTATAATTATTGCTTTTAAACAGAATGATATGGTATGGTGAACATGTCTTTTTGTAAAGACCCATAATTATATAAATAAGTGTTATTGGAGAATTAATTATTAAAAGCTTTTTTTAACAAAATAATAACACCTCAATTAAAACGGCTAATTCTTATTTTCACACATATGTATTTTCTTTGAATTAAGAAACAATACTGACAAAAATAGCTCTGAATGAACTTTTTCTCTATTGTTTCAATGGTTTCTAACCACTCTATTGTTTCAATGGTTTCTAACCACTATATTGTTTCAATGGTTTCTAACCACTCTATTGTTTCAATGGTTTCTAACCACTCTATTGTTTCAATGGTTTCTAACCACTCTATTGTTTCAATGGTTTCTTACCACTATCCCAAAAGAAATGCTATCAACTATTTCTCCATTCTCTGATTTTACAAATGCCAGCTTAATCTTTCATCCTGAGAAAAACCTGTTACACATATGCGAGGTCTTAGCTAAAATTATTGTAATTAGTATCAACAATTTCGATATGGTTTGCATGAAATTAAAAAGTTAGCCCCTTCTCTATCTATCATATATGTAATTTATACTAAAGTATCAGAGATTATTGTTAATAATTTCTAACAAAATCATACAAAACAGTACTGAATGCTTTGTAACTTTTCATCTGCTGTTGTTTGTAATGAGACCCTCTAACAAAATCCTTAATGAGAAAAGGTTGAACAGAATAATTCTAGCTTTACCAATTCCCTATATGGTAATTGTTTTGTTGTCCAAACTGTAAATGAAGCACTATTGAATAAGGTCTCAAGCTCATTAAAATATTGATTAGTATATTTGCTACAGTAAATACATAAGCAACAGACAAGATCTTACAGGCAAACGCATGTATCGAAATACATAAAGCAGTATACAATAATTACATGGTAACATTGACTCATTCTTACATTAGAAGGTGTAAGTTTATATAACTTATAAAACTATTTTTCATGAAAGTAGAAATCTCTCAAAATGTCTCTGTTCGTAAAAATTCATTCAAAAGTTGTCATGATACAATGTTTCAATAAGACATGAATCTGCATATCATTATTTCATTGATACATTAATCCAACAGGTAGGCAACATTATTAAATCACATGCAATATTTGCTTATTACAACAAATATCTTCAAATAAGCTACACGGCTTTTGTACTAACAGAACAAATAACTGCCATTTTTCTTCCGTAATATTTGTCATCTATGCATGCTTTCAAGTAGGTTTAATCTAAGGCATCAAAATACATGTAGTATAATAGATAATTCTAATAAATAAAACAAGATGAACATTTTCTTGAAATAAAAGGATTTTTTTTCCCTATTTTACTTTTCTTTCCATAAATACAAAAATCTTTGAAGGCCTTTGCAGCGGACACTTTCTTTGATAATTCGTTAAAATATGAACTCCAGTAATAAATGGATAATCACCAATATATCTTTCTCCAGCATAATTATAGGGACTACCCGGTACATAGATTTATTTCATCTTAGGATGCTTGGTAATTTTCTAAAAATACATTTTTGTGTCATCTGCTTTCCAAAACCTTACACATCTACTTAATTTTGATGAGGAAACATACACAAAGTAGCAAAAAGGTTAGATCTCAGGCCAGCTGTCAATTTACTTGGTGGCTTGCCTGAATCTAACCTGTTTGCATAAACATGAAATCAGTTCAAGCACTTTAAGGGTTAATGAGCAGGATTATCGGGTCAGTTACAAAAGCTTGAAAAGTGAAAAAAGCTTGTTTTGTTAGATATTTTTCTGTGCTGTATAAAAATAAATTATGGGTAGAAAGCCATATCCCATTTCCAAAAGAAAGCTTTAAGCACAATTGAAGCACCAAACACCAAAACACACATCAACCAATAAAGAATTAACAGATAAGCTTGTAGTAATCGGCTACCTCAGAATAAATGAGGTTTTAAGGCCACTCCACAGCTAATGCCCCTGTAACACTTGACCGGATTGGTGTACCGGACATCAACGGATAGAAAATCTTTGTTATCCGGTGGTATACGGTGGCAAAGTTGTCAGTCCTGTAGAAAAATCCAAAGTGACGACATACTTGCACCGATTATGGAACGGATGAAACGTACCAATAACGAACATGTAACGTACGGCTACCATACTACCAAAAACAGTTGTCAAAAAGTTACAGTGCAAACAGTAGAAAAAAAATAAAAATAAATTCCTGCAAAAGCGCAAGACATAGAAACTGACACTGAAACAGAGCATGATAAGGTGGTTCCATCAACGGACTGGGTAACGTATGCCCCCGATACACCTACCGCCTATAAACGAACAATGACAATATAAGGATATATTCAGGACAAAACGGACATGCACAGGATAGCCAACGAATATGTGCATGCACAAAACTTTCCAACGGATACCACTGAACGGGTACATCACCTGACATGAAACGAATGAACCGAACATAAAACGGACATAAAACGGATATCGACGAACATCACCGGATAACCAAAAATTTCTATCCGTTGATGTCCGGTACACCAATCCGGTCAAGTGTGACAGGGGCATAAGGTAAATTAACTTGGCTATCTCACAGATGACAAGACATTTGATAAATATATGGAAGACTAGAAATTTAGGATACCAACCAGTGAGAAATTTAGGCACCAAGTATCACTATTGCTTGATTTAAGAGGACTCTCACAGAATGGGATTTTATTTTTTTAAATGAATTGTCTTCTACAGCTTTCCAATATCATTTATAACCGTTCAGAAAAGATATGGAACGTTTATATTGCAGCTATGGAAACCGTTTCAACATTTATTCTTCTAAAATCAGCAGCTTACAAAAAGTCGAAAATGGTGTTTGGTTTGGTGATGATTTTTTTTTCTTTTTTCTATTGTTTTTACTCCCAGAGCACAAATATCAGAGTTAGTCTCTTTAAGAAGTCTTTTCTATTGTAACCACATGTTCATTAAACATTCTGCAGAAGGTGTGCTAAATGGAGTACATAATCATTTTATAAAGGATTAAAACTGCAAGCTTTGTTAATGATAGGCTTACTAGAATAAGGGAAGAGACTATTCAATCTGCAATCAGTTATCAAGAACAATCCACAAGAAGTAGTTAACAAAGCATTCTCTTTCATTGACAAGTTATTAACACTTAGTTTACCATTTTCAACTTCTAAACATAAATATATCCAAAAAGTTTTAACGTGTTCTGTTAGAAACCTACTAGATCAAAAATTCAAACATGAGCTACAGAAAAAAGCTTTCCAAGAGACACATGTGAATAAGCCCATGATATCTTTAAAATGAATTTTGTAAAAGGTCAAAATTGAATATCACTGCTTATGGCAAATGCTCAAAATAAAATGGTATTATCTTTCCAATGTTGGGTTAGAACCATGCAACAAAATGAGATTTTGCTAATTAGAACCCATTATCCATTTGGTCACAGAGGTATGTACTGCTGCAGGTGTGTTAAAATGAGTATAAATGATTTAAAGGCACAAGTTAGTATTGGGAGAAATACTCACCCTTATCATCTACAGTAATGACAATAAGGCACCGTTTAACATCCTTGTATCCCTTAGAATATTCTTAACCAATGCCACTGTGTTTCATAACATTTACTAAATAACCAATGCCACTGTGTTTCATAACATTTCCTAAATAACCAATGCCACTGTGTTTCATAACATTTCCTAAATAACCAATGCCACTGTGTTTCATAACATTTACTAAATAACCAATGCCACTGTGTTTCATAACATTTCCTAAATAACCAATGCCACTGTGTTTCATAACATTTACTAAATAACCAATGCCACTGTGTTTCATAACATTTACTAAATAACCAATGCCACTGTGTTTCATAACATTTACTAAATAACCAATGCCACTGTGTTTCATAACATTTCCTAAATAACCAATGCCACTGTGTTTCATAACATTTCCTAAATAACCAATGCCACTGTGTTTCATAACATTTACTAAATAACCAATGCCACTGTGTTTCATAACATTAACTAAATAACCAATGCCACTGTGTTTCATAACATTTACTAAATAACCAATGCCACTGTGTTTCATAACATTTCCTAAATAACCAATGCCACTGTGTTTCATAACATTTCCTAAATAACCAATGCCACTGTGTTTCATAACATTTACTAAATAACCAATGCCACTGTGTTTCATAACATTTCCTAAATAACCAATGCCACTGTGTTTCATAACATTTACTAAATAACCAATGCCACTGTGTTTCATAACATTTACTAAATAACCAATGCCACTGTGTTTCATAACATTTACTAAATAACCAATGCCACTGTGTTTCATAACATTTACTAAATAACCAATGCCACTGATTTTCATGATACTTCTAGATATTTAAAGTTTATATCTTTAAATTGAACTGCCATCTTTGTAACTCACAAAATTGCTTAGTAAAATGATGAGTGAAAGAATTAACTATTTCCTTCTAACATATATATTTAAATTTCTGAAGGTAAAAATATCATAGTGACAAGCAAAGAAATAAATTATTTGTTTTGAGCGTTCTTTCCTTTTGTCACTGTAACTCATCCATCTCCTCCTGCATCTGCCTTAACAAGTTACCAAACAATGATTACATTTTATGTGTGTTGCAAACGACTCTGGAAAACCATGAGGGAAAAGGGGAAATTGCTCTTAACGAGCGATTTCTCCTCTTCAAACAATGTTTTCTGCCCTATCGGAAGATTTTTTTTCAATTGCATTTTGAAATGTCATCTGCAAACTCTTTCAATTCATAACAGTCAAAAATTTGGCGTTTGGTAAAGGGTTTAACAATGTCTCAAGCCATTTCTATACTGTTACTTTCAATTGCAACCGATCACAATATAGAGGAATGGGCGACAGGCATATCCTTAAAGTAAAACAAATATGCTGGAAGCATGTCATTACTTTCATGAGAAATCAGAGCTTTCAATATTTTGAGACAAAAACCTTATTAATGATTTATTTGTATGAGGTTTAACACTGTGTCAGCAATTTGTTGTATTACACCCTTCCTTGGATTCAATTTTCTTTGTCAAACCTTTAAGCTGAATGAGATTTGTAACAATCTTATGTTGATTACGGGTATTCTTTGTAAAGCATTATTCTATATCTACTTGGTAAAGTGTTGTTGGATTATCTTTGTAAACTTTTTATACTAAATATTTTTTGTAAAGCATTCTTGTTGACATCTTTGTGAAGCCTTCTTATTGAACTATGCCTTTAAAATAAAAATACCTTTGCTAAACCTTCATGCTGATGTCTTTAAGTTTAAACATCCGAGGGGTATTCAATACCATGCCATTCCATTGTCTAAGGTTATCACATACAAGGTCATTTTAGTAATTTATTGTTAACAAAATGTTCACAGTTAACAAGAATAAAGTTTTATCAGAACATCGATAAGCTTATTCATGTTTATTTGATACACAGCTAGTAACTCTAAGAAATGCCTTTTTTTGGAGCAAAGGTTGGCATGATCATTTATCGATCTTTTTGTTAAAACTTAATATTGCTAATTTCTTCTTGGTACTGTGAAGAAGACCCTGAGGAAGATGGAGAAGTTGCCCATCACAAGTAATTTCGCCTTCTTTCACAAAAGTCACTTTTATCTCCTCAACAAATGCTCTAAAATGAATAGAAATGAGCAGATATAGAGGGTTTTATGCAAGATAACAATAAGTCTTTCATTCTTAGAAATGACTTGCTTTAACCCTCAATTTGAAAACATCATAATATATATATAATTTGAAAAGTTATGACTATTGACCATTTTGTATAGCTATTACTGTGATAACCTAAGATTAATAGATACAAGCGAGCAGTATTTGCAGCGCACTCAATGGTTAACAATACAACAAATATGGGCGGGCTAATCTATTTTTAGTACTAGGTTACTACGGTAATCACCATGTGACTGGGAGCCTCTCAAGGTTGAGGCCGGGAACGTCGAGGACTTCGTGTGATGCTTTGGTTCATTAATTGCCCAAGCTTCAAGGGAAAAAAGAAGAAAAAGATAAGCATATGAAAATGAGAATTACAAAACGAATCATTAACTCGTTGCCACATTCAGACGACTTTTTTTTTCTTGAAGCAGACGACTTTAGAAAAGCTTTGTCAACATGTGAAAAACATTCCACTTCTGCTGTTGTGATATGCTGATAAATTGAAAAAAGCATTGTTAAAAAAGGAGAAATTGCTTGTCACAAGCAATTTCTCCTTTTGCTACAATGCTTTTTGAAAGTCACCTGCTACAAGACGTAAAAATGTGTTGTAAGGTGGTAATGTGTTAAGTTACATAATCAATCCTTTCATTCATGCGTTATAATGCACAGCTAAAAAAGAGTTCCAGAACAACTGCGACAAAAGTATCAATTGCTGATGATGAGCAATGCATTTTTCGCTCCAAACTGTTCTCCACCATATCACTTAAATCTAACTCTTAATAATTATATTTGCCATGTACTGTTGCTATCAATTTAGGCTAGTCCAAAACTACTTTATGAAAAAAATGATGAGCATCATAATGTGTAAAACCAGGCAAGCAAATAATATTGACTTGGTGTTGACATCCTACGGTTTAAGACATCATGATAACAGATGTAACATATTTGATAAAGAAATAAAGCTGATGCTTCCAGGGGAAGTTGACCTTTGCTCTACAATGATGAATTTAACTTCTAAATCATTACAAGTCTTTTAAAGGATTTAATCAAAGCTTCTCCCTTTCTTATATTAAAAGAAACTTATCTTTTGTTAGTATGCAAGAAATGAAGGATAAAAAAGGAACAATATGGTTTCTTACTTGATGGTCCATGAAAGGCATTGAAGTGATAATGAGCCTTGTCAAGTCATGAAAGTCGTAATTTCAAAAGGTCTTTTGAACAATTCATCTAGGTAGTGCATATCTTTTAATTACCAAAAAGATGAGATACCCCAATACATCACATTTTTCCCAAGCTAACTCTCTATCTCTTCTCTCAACACTATATCAAGGGTTCAATGCAAGACTATAGTAAGTGCTTCATAAACATGAAGCACTTACTATAGTATTGCATTGAACCCTTGAAATACTGATTGAAGTACAGCATTGGGTTGTTGAGACAGGTATCATTGATACCAAAATAGCAATTTAAATACTAAAGGCAAAAGAGCCTTAAAAGCCAAGTGTCTAGACCTTTGACACTTAGAATGATGGGTTACTTTCTAAAAATGGATTCTCGTGTCGTCTGCTTTCCCAAACCTTTAATATCTGCTTAATTTTGCTGAGGAAAAATACTCAGAGTAGCAAACAGGTTAGATCAAGGCTAGCCGCCAAGCAAACTGATGGCTAGCCTGTGCTCTAACCTGTTTGCTACTCTGAGTATTTGTCCTCATTTTTCCTGTTTGCATAAGCATGAAGAGAGTTCCAGCACTATAAGGGTTAATTAAAATAGTCTAGGCTGTCAGCTTACAAAAACGTCATTAGACCTACACCTCTCTTGCTTCCTTGAGACAACTCTCAAATATCAATTTATAAAACGTTTTTCAATCAAAAACAATTCAAAGATTCATTCTAATGAAATTTGAACTTGAAACTTAAAGCATGCACTCTTTTGACTATTACTAATAACTAAGCTATGTTTAAAACTTATCTAAACTGTAAATCCTTTGGGGCAAAAGGGTAAGGAAAGATTCACAAAATGTGTTTTCTTCTCTACCAAACAATGGATTTTATCCCAAATTGAAAAATAATACAAAGGACATTAAATTTTGCACAAAAATGAAACATAAAATATCAGTTTAACCCTATGAATGCTGGGTACGGTAATATCTTAGAAACAGATCTTTGTGTCGTCTGCTTTCCAGAACTTTATACATCTGCTTAACCTTTATGTGGAAAGAAACTCAAGAGTAGCAAACAGCTTAGATCACTTGGCGGCTGGCCTGGATCTAACCTGTTTGGATAAGCATGAATTCCGTTCCAGCACTAGAAGGGTTAAAAGGCGAGACACTATCAGCTTTTTATGCTTTTCACCCTATAGTCACCATAGACTCATAGAATCACACAATTGCTTTGCAAAGTGTTTATTGACACCGTTAGAGATCACACAGATTTAACAAATTCCTTTTCCATTCCATAATTTGAAGTTATTGAAAAATAACTCATAAAAGTTATTACATCATTGCTTAAAACATGATAACAGAATCTTGCAAGAAACAATTAAATTCCAGTAATAGCATTTCTAAACCCAAGACAAATGACAAATAAAGGCATGTGATAGTATGATTTTAACACTTTTGGACTGTTAAACGTCCACATAAAAAGCACAAGTATACAACAGGAAAACATTAAACAGAAAAAGTTTTGCATTAGCTTTCTTAATTGCTATCGTACATCGCTAACTGCAGGTTCATTTAAATGAGTATAGATGGTTTAATGATAAGTTTTTAATAGGGGAAAATAGAGATTTATTTCTCATTTCTCATTTAATTAACCCATACCCACTTTTACCTCTGCAGAAAACAACTCTAGAAACCAGTGTTGCATTAACAGAAAAGGTTTCCAACAAATCAAGTGTCAATAGGCCATCCTTGTGCCTACCCAGTCCTCAAATGAAACTTATTTGTTTAACCTCATGAAGTGTCTGCTAATCAAGCCCACTTCCACAATTACAAATGAGCACCTAAATAGTTCTATATAATAGATTATGAAAAGACTGAGAGGCACAAATCAGTCCCCCTATCAACATTTACTCTCATCTTTTGGTATTGCATTTCATCTATTGAAAGATTCATGGCTGAAGCATTTTTACAATACAAAGCTGAATCAGAAAATGTTTACACAAAGATGTGGTTGGGGGAATGACAAACACTCACACAGCTAAAGCATAAAACAACTAAATCCAGGAACAAAAATGAATCTGCAAATCAGAAAAATCAAAAACCACAAAATAAGTACGAGCTACTGCATAAGAAAACTGGGCATTATTGAATTTGCCATGCTTAAAGCATGATACATCAGATCAGCTTGGGCAATTTGCACATCCTGATTTACAATTGTAATATATCAACAGTAACTCTTTTCTTTAAAAGGTGCTTATTCACAGAAGATATCATTTAAAAGTCAAAAATAATACGTTGTTGAAACAATACAGTTTTTGTGTTCTTGTTTGATATACAATCAACAGTGGCTATTGATAGCATAGTTAATTCAGGAAGTGTCAATTTCTCTAAGTATGTACAGCTTATATGTGTTAGATCTCAAAAGCAATGTCACACTTTTGGATTAAAATGAATTTTAATTCACTGTATACACACTTTAAGGAATTAAAAACGATCAAATTTTGCTTCCAATGAGCTTCTCCGGTGTGTACAATATAACAGTACAGATGTTGTGCAGTTTCAAAGAAATTAACATTTAACTAACAAACTTTCTCACATCTGTGAACAAGCACCTTATTTGTTCAAGACCATTCATGATAACATATATAAGTCAAAATGTGCCCATTGTTCATTCGAAGCAGCCTATGTGTTTGAACCATTGCTCAATAGACAATAACACATATACAAGTGAGAGTAATGACTTAACCAATTACCAAACAAAACAAAATTTTACCACTTTGTTCCAGTAGTCTCTGAAAAGCATTGTGGGAAAGGAAGAAATTTCTCATAACAAGCAATTTCTCCTTTTCCCACTATCATCATTTTCCAATTTCATTACATTTTGAAATGTCGTCTGCAAAATTTTGCATATAGTAAAGGGTTAAGAAAACCATTTCCCGCTCTAGTCTCAATGTTTCGAACATAGTCAAATAAAACATCATAACTAAAGCCTTGTCCATACACAAAAACAATGTTTTCTAATAGAGCAATGGATTGTAGAGGTCTAAATAAAGAGGTTCATCAAAGAATTTTGCTTATACTTTTTTGTATTTGCTAATTAGATTTATCTGTGAGGATGAATCTAATAAATACCCTCATTAACCCGTATAGTGATGGAACCGACTTAATGCTTATACAAACAGGTTAGATCCAGGCTGGCCTGTGATCTAACCTGTTTGCTACTCTGAGAATCTTTCCTCATAAATATTAAGCAAATATTTAAGGTTTTGGAAAGCAGACGACACAAAATCTATTTTTAGAAAAATAACCCAGCATTCTATGGGTTGAATTGATTAGAAAAGAAATAAAGATGTAAGCTGGCGAGATATTCCTCTTTATAAGAACCTCTGGGGTTGAAACAAACTACTATGACAACAACGCTATTTTCAACTGTGACCTTCACCTTCAACATCATCTTTCACAGCAAGCTTCATACTTCGAGATTTCCTAAACTGAAATTGCGGCAGTAGGGCCGACTCGGCGTCCAAATGCTCGGTCATACTCTGACTCATCGAGCTAGACAGTTTCAGGCGCTCGGAATCGATGGCCGGGAAAGATTTACGATATTGTTCTCGCAATGGGCCTGTAATAGGTTAGTGCATGCTTTGTACCGTAAAATAATTAATTGACTAGGTTCCGTAAACAGTCACTTGCTATGTACATGTATCTTGAAAAATAGTTTTCTACATACATGTACTGTTAAAACCTCTTGCTATATGGTGTAATTAACAATGTCCTTTGTACCATGAACAAAAATTTTAATGTAGTCTATGTACTGCAGAAAGTCCATTCAATATTCAATAGACTTCTAAAAGGTTTATTCCTATCTAAACAATTCCAAGGTTTTATAAGTCTGCTGCAAACCATCTGTATCATAATTTTTCGGAAAAAGAAAAAGTTGCCTATTTGAGTCATTTTCTCTTTTTTCCATCAATAATTCCTATCTAACAGAAAGAATTCTTTCCCCTTTCATACCATCAAAAAAATAAATCCCATTTATGTATGGTAAGTTTAAAATTTTGCTTGGTAAGCAGGGTCAAACCATTTGTCAAAGATTTACCCATTCCCATGTATGATTGATCTAAATTCAAAGCATCAGCAGAAGACTCTTAAAATCATGGAAGATGATATTTATTTGCTGACTTTGGGTTAGAAACCATTGTGGCAAAAGGAGAAATTGCTTGTTAAGAGCAATTTCTCCTTTTGTCAAAATGGTTTCTACGACATTTTACTACATGTTTGTTGAAGTAGGTAAATATCAAGAAAAGGGTATATTCAATGGTTTTATTGAGATCCAGCCCATAAAAACATACATTTCTAGGTAACTAATTTTTCCATCCACTTAATGTTTTCACAGAATACTAAAGTAATTGAAATACGACATTTATCACAGGTGATTACACAAACCAATCATTTCACCATATATTTATCCATATTCTAAATGATCTCTCTGAATTATACAAACTGAAACATGACATAGAAAATAGTTTACACAAAGTAATTCACATTATGATTCAATGTATACGTAACGGTTTTTTTCTGAACAATGAAATAATTGAAATATGACATTTTGCAATCGTGAATAAACAAACCATATGTACTTATGACTTACCATCTAAATCCTTCAGAGCTAGAAATGTCAATTATGAGAAAAATGAAACATGACAATTTCCTTCAGATGTATATATATAATATGTTTTTACCCTTTAATAAAATATGATCCCTAGATTTTATGTGTTCATAACAACAAATACAGTTTTTGTAAGAAAACAAGAAATTGATGTTGATGTTATCAAGCATCTATCTATTTTCTCTCAATGCTTTTCCACTTGAATGTGTACATGAGAGAATGGGACGATAGGATGGCATATTCAGATTGAGCCATGGACCTGTAATAAAGTGTTAAAACCTCTACGATGCATATCTTATTCTTAAAATGCCTTATGGTCCATTAGTACAATTTATCAGAGTTGTCAATTCCAGGCAGGGGAATCACATGTTTACGATCTTATGTCCGAACAAGATGGTTGCGCCCAGGTGTTTTTGTTTTTTCCACCAACTCACCTACACCTATCGCGTTCGACAGGCGCGCATGTCCAAAACAGTCTGTCTTTTACTGGGATTTCTCTGGCGAATGTTAGATGTTACTCTGATATAAAGCATGGATTATCATATACCACCAGAATCAGAAATCTGATGGTCAACTCATTCGGGGTGCACAATGTGGCTATCATTGGCAATAGCAAGTGAAAAAAGCAAAACTACCCGGTTGGCCCATCTTGTTCGGACACAAGATCATGAACATTGGTCATGTGAATCCAGCCTTACTTCTGAATTCAAAATTTCCATCCAATCTCAAAGAAAACTGGTTAACTCTTTATGTATACACATTACATCAAATTTAAAACAAACTACTCAAGACATATTTGTGACAAAAAGGACAAATTCTTTTGTTATGAGCAATTTCTCATTTTGTCATGAAAGGTTTCTACCATATAGCAAAAACACAAAAATTATTTTCCATACTTTAGTTTAATTGTAGTCTTTATATGCTTTCAAGACCTGATATGAGGTTTTGAAAATAATATATAATTTTCTCACACTCACCTGCATATTCGTCCCGTTTCTTTTTCAGCATACTGGGTTTGACTAGGGCGTTGTCATTCCTGTAGAATATATCTGGCTCTGGGCCTGGTGGGGGTGGGGCAGAGTCGGGGAGAGGGGGTGGTGACGGAGACGACGCCCTCTCGCTGTCCGAGTGCGGCCGCAGAATGTGGGGCTGGTCGTACAGGGGTTCAGAGTCCTCGGTGCTTTGGCTAGACAGAAACAGAAGGGAAAAGAAAAGATAGTAATTAATCCATTACCAAACAATAACAACTTTTGACCAGTTTGTAGCAGAAAGTTCTGGAAAACAATGTGGAAAAGGATAAATTGCTCTTAACACAAGCAATTTCTCCTTTTCCAACAATATTTTCTGCTCTATAAGTCATAACATTGTTTTTCAAGAGTTAATGCAGTTTTATCTATTACCTGGTATGGAATTTTGGGACAGCTGAAAACTGAAAGAATAAGAATGAGATTTATAAAGAATACCAATTGTTATCAATTTGTTTTTGAACCTTTGCGACAGAAAAGAGAACAGTTTGAACTTAAAGTGAGTGAGAGGGTGGACTCACAAAAAAAATAAAAAAAATTCAGGCGCTTGGCTGATGTAGGGTGGTGGGGATACTGTTACGCAGCATGAAAGGGGTCAATCTTTTTTACAGTATGCATCCCAAAATGGTGGATTTTATGTTATATTTTGGAAATTAAAGACAGAATGTACTGTTTTTAAACCTAATGAAAGTATCAAACAAATTTGGAAGCAAGTAGACCTGCTGCATGTCAAATTTAAAGAGCTGTGGACAAAGCCTTCTTTCCTCATCAAAATTCAGCACATATTTAAGGTTTTGGAAAGCAGATAAGACAAAAATCTATTTTTAGAAAATTACCTAGCATTCTAAGGATTAACAAGCCTAGGGAAGAACCTGACCTATTATATCATGTACATTTTCATTGAAGCACACCAATATCATCTGTTGGTGTTGTTTTTTGGACCAGTAACAAAGTTAAATATAAGAGAAAGGATTCAAGCACGGATAGTTAACCCTTAGAATGCTGGGTAATTTTCTAAAAATTACATTTTTGTGTCGTCTGCTTTCTAAGACCTTAACATCTGCTTAATTTTGAAGAGGATACATACTAATAGTAGCAAACGGGTACGATCTCAGGCAAGCCGCTAATTTAATTGGCGGTTGGCCTGGATCTAACCTGTTTGCATAAGCATGAAGTCGGTTCCACCACTATAAGGGTTAATGATACCAATAATACCTGTTACTGGAGGTACTTTGATTATTATGAAGCTGATTGGGTAGGGGTGCAGGTGGTCGATGGTAAGGGGGTTCGTAGGCGGGTGGTGGACTAGGCTCATCGCAGTCGTCATCAACGTCATCACGGTGCTCCCACACTTCCTTCAGGAACTTTTCATACACCTGGGGATGCATGGCACCTGCAACACAAGGTATTCAAACATTAACCCTTAGAATGTTGGGTAATTTTCTAAAAATAGATATTTGTGTCGTCTGCT
Organism: Cerastoderma edule; assembly: GCA_947846245.1. Taxonomy (NCBI): domain Eukaryota; kingdom Metazoa; phylum Mollusca; class Bivalvia; order Cardiida; family Cardiidae; genus Cerastoderma; species Cerastoderma edule. The sequence continues at coordinate 1,609,574 of OX401416.1, forward strand.
CTCCACACTCTTAAAGGCCCATTTAAGGAGATTACTGTTTTATCAAACTATATTATTTGGTAAACTTTTGGACAGATTCAAATATTTGTCACCAGAAAACACCATCAGCACAACTTAAATGTGAAAGTTAACCAGAAATAACCCAGATAAGCAAGTTTTATAGTTCAGATTTCCTGATTCTTCACCTCTGACCTTTACACTTGATACACTCATTTTTTAACCGACCAATCAGAAATCGTTATTTTGAATACGTAAACAAACAGGTTGTTGATAAACATGATTGAATTGGAGACAACTATATTTCAAGCAAAAAATAACTATTTTAAATGAATCTATATAATAGGGTCTCAATGCATTCGTAAACTAATTATCATGACTTTTATGAACATAATAAAAGAACTCCATATAATTTTTCAGTAATTTATTTGTACTACTCTCCTTTGACGTGCCTTTAAATATCTGCTTAATTTTGACGATTCAAAATTAGAAGCAATAACAGACAAAAGATTACGAATTCTTTTCTCCGAGTGCAACCAAACAGTTCATTAAAATCAATAAGCTCCACAAATACAACAATACGTAAAACAAAAAGAGAAAAATTCTGTCAATCATGACATGCAAAGATTTGTTTAAAGCATTTACAGCAGCAATAAAGTTTTAGCATTGTCAAAAAAGTTAGAAATCCTTTGTAACTAATGAAAATGAATTGTTTCATTCTTTTGCTTTGTTACTTTCTGATTTATTCAAAATAGTCTCTTTTAAAATTGTTGATATCTTGGAGAACTCTGCAAAAAGTGTTCCAGCAGATATTTTGCAGACTTCTTTCCTTTCCCCTCTTTTATCCCGTTGCGGCTGGTGAGGATGGAACACGGGACCCTGTGACATAATGCCTTAAACATAACCACTGGACCACACATGACCCTCTCATTAACATTAAAGCTGTTTGTAAAACTGTCAAGCATTTTAAACTATACACTGGAGTCCTGTTTTAACACTGACATACAGGGACAAAAAATGAATCAGCTGACCGCCGTATAACACGGTTGTCCGTCATTATACCGGAACCCGCATTATAGGGGGACTCCAGTGCATTAATATTTGAAAAATCTAAATGAGCTTACCAAACTGTTGAAAACTTGGAGAAATCTGCATAAAGCGTGACTGCAAACATTTTGCTAATTCCTTCCCTTCCTTGAGCCCTTGACTGTGTTCATTAACATTAAAGCCCCGTCCTCCAGCCTCTGGTACTGCGAGAATCTGGAAGTACTGGGGACTGATGGGTTCTGCAAACGCTCTGTAATCAAAGGCAATGTAGAAATGAGATTTTTTCAACCGTCAAACGTGTAAACAATGTCACAAAAGGAGGACTTGCTCATTAGCAATTGAGTTATTACCTTTTAAAAAATAATTTCATACTATTCTCTATTAAGACAGATAAAAGAACATTTAACCACTTTGTTGCAGAGGGCTCTGGAAAAAATTGTGGGAATTTCTCCTTTTCCCACAATGTTTTCTTCCCTATCAGAAGACTATTTTCCCATTTCATCACATTTATGAATGTTGTCTGCACTCTTTCAATTTTGGACAGTCAAAAATTTAGCATTTGGTAAAAGAAGAAAAAGCTAAATATGAGCAACTTCTATTCTTATTCAATGATTTCTTCCAAACTTCAGTTCCTGAAAAAAGAGATGGTGTTTGAAGGCATACATGTGAAGAAAGGATTCGTACAGTACCATCCTACATACCTTAACGATGCTAATGATGCCTTTCTTTTCGGGCAGTAGACTAGTATAAACCCATGATATATCTCGCCACGCTTCACACAAACTTGAGCTCCGTGATATGATGTGACAGTCACCTCAATCTTTTGTTTCGTGAAGTCGAGATTTGCGTCAAAAGTAAAAACGTTTTCTTCGTCCGGGGCTTGTGACCCGGGATCTGCCATGGAAGTCACCATTAAGGAACTCTCGTTTAAAAATGGCTGGAGGGGGAGATGCATTGGGTATGGGTCTGAACACATCATGCACATAAGGATCCTGAAATACAAAACAGGTATATCATAGCTGGGTAGAGTGGACTGTATTTTAAACATTCAGTCTATCAACTCAAAATATTTATTTTTCTCTTTGCAACTGTTACCTACTTAAACATTTTATAAGAGTAACAAAATCCCATATGAGAAAGTGTGTAAGCCTTTATAGTGTTGAAACAAACTTCATGATTGTGCAAACCGGTTAGATCCAGGCCAGCCGCCAAGTAAATAGGCAACTGGCCAGAGATCTAACCTGTTTGCTACTTTGAGTACCTTTCTTTATCAAAATCAAGCAGATTTTTATGGTTTGGAAAGCAGACGACACAAAAGCCTATTACTTGAAAATTACCCAGCATTCTTAAGGTTTACTGACAGCATATCATTATTGAAGAATGGTAAGCACAACTCTCTATAACACAGCATAGTTCAAACCTGTAGGTTTGTTGCATAAGCAAACCTGTAAGCTTGTTAGGTTTAAGGTAGTCAAATCTAAAAAGAAGAAGAAAGAACAAAATGAAATATAACACCTTAACCAAACTCCAAATTTTTGACTGTCTAAAATTGAAAGAGTTTGCAAATAACATTTCAAAATGTGATGAAATCAGAAAATAATGATCTGATATGGTAGAAAACATTGTAGGAAAAGGAGAAATTGCTCATCACGAGCAATTTCTCCTTCTCCCACAATGTTTTCCATAGATGTATGCAACAAACCAGTCAAGTCATTGTTGTTTGGTAATGGGTTAAATAAACTATCTATTGTAAATATTTTCCCTACCGTTTTCCCATAATGTTTACAACAGACGTCTACAACAAAGTTGTAAAATGTTGTTATTGTTTTGGAATGGGTTAAGAAAGGATGTAATTCCAACCTGAGATCAGGCTCTGTATCCTCCATGATGATCTGTCCCAGGGACGCGCCAGGACCATTTATTATTGCAGAGAGGGCCTGCTCAATCTGCTCCGGGTAAAACTTCAACTTCTCTGCTAAATCATCCTCGGGTATATCAACAAACTCACACTGCAAGCTGAGGTAGAGATATGATTGTGTATACAGTATAATGTAGTTTATAAATACTGAGTAGAGATAAATACATGTAAATAATTATAAGTGGCCCTTATAGCTTAGTGGATTGAGGATTTGTAAGGTTAGCAGAGGCCGCGTCAGTCTTCACACACAGGATTTTATCAGAGTCATAAGTCTGGTATTCTAATATTCCCGTTTCTGGACAACTTCTTCAGCAAAAAGATGTACAGTTTGCAAGGGATCTATTCTTTATTGTATACATGTACGGTCTGATTTGATTAAGCAATGTAGCTACTGAGTTAAATACAGCATGTCATGCTTCCGGTTTTTCATTCTCTGTTATCTTTGTACCTAATCTTCATACTCCAAACATCTATATGTCAAAGTCGCTCTAGGTCGAACATTTTCGAGAGGTCCCTTCAACTAAGGGATAAAGAAGTTCTACTATTATTTTATCAGAAACTGAAAGCAAAAGTTGATGTAGGAAGCCATTATCAAGAGAGAAATGTACATGTACTATCAATCCATATCATCAGTGCCTCATCACCTACAGTAATGATTATAACATACCTCCTTGCCAGAAGTTTGCCACTTTCCCTTAAATTTCTCAGCTCTGTTACAGTGTAGGGTTCATAGGCTAGCATCACAACAGTGGGAAGTCCCTCTAAGGGTTTTTCCTTGGAGAGATTTGACTCTAGTGTTTTCAGAATACTTGAGCGAATATATTCTAGAGTTTCTTGGGAGTCATAGACACATATACAACCTGCAAAATGAATAGAATTATTTATAAAAAGAAAATAATTTCACTTATATAACCCTAACAGATTTGATTTAGTTATATCTCTAAAGTGATTTTACCGTTTTAAACCACCAAGAGTTCTTAGTTACTAAATTTGCTTACAACTGCTAATCAACTTGAATTATTTATAACAGCTCTGACTGATTAATAACTGCAAACATATGAATTTATAAGACTCATTTTCAATTGTAAACATAACAGTAAATCAACACATTAAAGAGACTATCTCACAGCATGTTTTGAATAAGTAAAACATGTAAAAAAGATGACTTAAATGATCCTCATATCTTAATAAATGACAATTTTCAATATCTCCATTTTAAATATGCTGAAAACCTGTGTTTTAATTGAATTATTGTGAAAGGAGCATTAGGATCTTCAGTGCTTTGCTTGATAAAAACTTAAAAAAACTTTAACAAGTTACTCTTCACCTTGTGATGGTGTTCACACTGAAACAAGAGACATCACTTATGTTATATTAAAAACCAACACATCTGATGATGATTCAAGAAAATGCCATGGAAAGTATTGTTTCTTATAATATCCACTTCAGCTTGAATTGTTTCTGCCAAGTACCGGGTATAACAAATTAAGTGTAACATTCATTTTATTTTTGGTCAATATCTAATAACTACGATTACTACGCGGAACTATTTATTGTTGAGGCACATTTCCCTATATATGGATGAATACTAAGGTCTAGTATCGAGGTTTGTGCCAGCTTGGGAGGTCACACCTCTATTTATAGACTGAGATCAACTTACCATGAGGCTTGAAATTCGGTAAAATGAAACTATTCTGCTCTTCGTCTACATCTCCATCAATTGGACGATAATCTAGCTTGTAAATATGCCGCGAAGACATCTTATACTCATCATCTACACACATATTCTGAAATAAAGAACATGGTCTAATAAAACCACTAGCACAAAAGGTTAGGTTAGGTTGGTCACAAAACTACATAATAAAAAGAGCTCTTAGAGCTATGACTCCTGACTTTTTGAAAGTTTCATACAAATGTGTTATTTTTCCCAAGAGTGTCGGACCACCAGTCCCTTCACTCAAATTTCATTTCGGACTGCCGTAAAAACGCTTTCTGCCTTTTGGAAGTACTTAAACAATAAAGATATTACAATATTGTCTGTATGATTCAAACATAGATATTTCATTTAGAGTACCAGGGGTCCGTTTATTTAAACAAGTTACGGAAAATATTTGCGTAAGTCATAATTAATGGACATGGTTAGTATCTTTAATGAAAGTACAATATTGCAATGTGACACGTCATTGGAAGCGTCTCGGAGAGACGATTCCAATGATGTGTTACTTTGCAATATTGCTTGGCCAAATATCGAAATAAAAGGACTTGTTGTTTTAGACTTACGCAAATCTTAAGCGTAAACTGTTTAGTAAAACGGTACCCAGGTGTTAAAGCTTGGATCATCCAAATTACGTTTCTGTCATTAATTTAGAGTATTTTTGGTCTTTAATAATTAAATAAGATTGAGTGGTCTCCCTTTTAAAACACGTTATTAAGGTGGATCATTAGCTTATCCGCTATATTGGTTTCATTACAGCCAATGAAATATTCCTAACAAACGCTGATGACCTTCACTTTCAATCATTATAAACACTACAGCTTGAAAATTCAGACCCACACCTTTGGTTTCAGACAGGCAACAATTTCAAGATAGCCGGTCTGGTGGAGCGGCTGTTTTTTCATATTTCAAAAAGACTGCAAATAGGGCATAAAGGGAATCGTAATCATGGTCATTAGGTGACATTCACATCGTATGATGCCAGGGAGTGCCATGTCAGGTTAGGGGCCTTGTCCCGACATTAACCAATATATTTTCATGAAGAAGCATCAATAATTACAGACAATAAGCATTCTAAGCTGAATTCATCTGCTTGAGTATAGTACAGATATACCAGCTGCCATTCTGCCTTACCAGGGATTTTATTCATAAAAGTGGGAAGAAGCCTAGGCCAGCTAATTTTGGGAAATTGTACGGATGTAATTGCTGAATTGAAAAACCAAAAAGCTGGTGAGACTGATTTTTTTTGGAAAACTGCATGATTTTAAAGAATTTTTTTCTAGGAAGGTGCCTTTATTGGGCCTCTGTTATTTAACCCTTTACCATACAATAATGACATGTGACCAGTTTGTTGCAGACGACACTGGTAAACATTGTGGGAAAAGGAGAAATTGCTCTTAACGAGCAACTTCTCCTCTTTCCTCAATGTTTTCTGCCCCATCAGAAGGTTGTTTTCGAATTTCATCACATTTTAAAATGTCATTTGCTTAATCTTTCAATTTGGGACAGTCCAAGATTTGACATTTGATAAAGGGATAATGATAAAAATCCCTGCTTACCCTTATTTCTTGATAGAGTTCTGTAGAGAGCCCCTCCTGGCCCAAGAGCACCAGGCTCAAAGGACTAGCAACATGGCCTGTATACCGCCTCTCTGGGGACGGGATCCTGTAAATAGACAAATAAACATTTCATACGTCACAAACCACTGGGTTTTATTCCATTCTTCACTAACCACTTGGTTTTATTCCATAATTCACGAACCACTGGGTTTATTTCATACTTTGCAAACCATTAGGTTTTATTTCATTCTTCATTAAGCACTGGTGTTTTTTTCATACTTCACAACCCACTGGGTTTTATTTCACACTTCACAAACCACTGGGTTTTATTTCATACATCACAGATCAATGGGTTTTATTTCATACTTCACAGACCACTGGGTATAATTTCATACTTCACAAACCAATAAGGTTTATTTAATACTTCACAAACAATTGGGTTTCATTTCATACTTCACAAACCACTGAGGTTTATTTCATACTTTTGAACCACTGAGGTTTATTTCATACTTCACAAACAATTGGGTTTATTTCATACTTCACAAACCACTGGGTTTTATTTCATACTTCACAAACAATTGGGTTTATATAATGCTTCACAAACCACTGGGTTTCATTTCATACTTCACAAACCACTGGGTTTTATTTCATACTTCACAAACCACTGGTTTATTTCATACTTCACAAATAATTGGGTTTATTTCATACTTCATAAACCACTGGGTTCTATTTCATACTTCTCAAACCACTGGGTTTTATTTCATACTTCTAAAACCACTGGGTTTTATTTCATACTTCAAAAACCACTGGGATTTATTTCATGCTTCACAAACCACTGGGTTTTTATTTCTTACTTCACAAACCACAGGGTTTCATTTCATACTTCATAAACCACTGGGTTTTATTTCATACTTCTCAAACCATTGGGTTTTATGTCATACTTCAAAAACCACTGGGTTTTATTTCATGCTTCACAAACCACTGGGTTTTATTTCATTTTGAAAATCCACTGTGTTTCATTTCGTTCTTTACAAACCACTTTGTCTTATTTCATACTTCACAAACCACTTGGTCTTATTTCATTTTTCACAAACCACTGGGTTTATTTCACATAACACATTACACTTTAATTACTTCAAAACAGCTTTCACTCTTATTTCAAAAATGAGAAAAGTAATATTGCATGAGATGCTTCCAATAATGTGGTACATTACAAGATTGTACTTTTGAATAAGATTTAATCAATGAATATCAGTTTGGACATGCGCAAATTCTTTCCTTCAATTGTTAAGAAGAACAATGCTCAGATTTTGTAACATGTCTTAATCTAAACAGCAGCTTATGATCATTAACATCATGCAGTCTAAAAAAGAAACTGCTTGTTAGTGGGATAGAAACCATTGTGACATAAGGACAAAATGGTTATTTGAGAACTTCTCATTTCTTTTTTTAAACATGCTGCCATAGCAGTTTTAAAGTAAGTTAATAATCAGTATTAATATTAAGACACTAAGAAGTCTCATTCTTTTGGGAAATGGGTGCTATGAACCCATATAAGAAAAGAGCTTAAGGTATTATCTTTACTTATCTTGATCAATTGTTTATTTCCTAAAACATTCTGTGTTCTGATCTGTCCATGTTTGACTGGGTATCTTATTGACTAATAGGAGGGTACAGCAAGTCAGTTTGATTCAATATCGTACTTTATGACAAGAGTCAGAATGTTCTCTTGTACCATACACTCCATCAACTGATCTTTTAAAACGCCCATGGAAAGCCTGTATTTGTATATCATGAGAATTATACGCACCCATAAAATTTGGATGTTTTCTTTGGTGTGTAAATTGCTTTAACTTTTATTTTTTCATAATTTCATATTCATTATCTATTGCCAGAATGATTTTGAAATATAGTAACATGCTTGATATATGTCAATGCCAAATCTTTTCCCTAGCACAGATACCGGCTTTGCTGGAACCAACTTCATGCTTATGCAAACAGGTTAGATCCAGGCCAGCTGCCATGTAAATTGGCAGCTGGATTGAGATCTAACTTGTTTGCTACTCTGACAATCTTTCCTCAACAAAATTAAGCAGATAATTAAGGTTTTGGAAAGCAGATGACATAAAATCCAAACTGTACACATACACAGTAGGTCTTGTAAAAAAATAATTTGCAAGACCCATCTAAATATTTTTTTGATTCTATTTTAAAATGCATCAAAACACTTTAAGATAAAATCCTTACCTGCCATTAGGTACCTGCTGAACTTCATGCATTATTCTCGACACCTGACATTCTGTGCATGTACACACATCCGGCGTGGAATTGTGGAAAAAGCAGCTTTTCACAGTTGGTTTTTCTAAGAACACTACATGGTTTAACAGCATCACCTTCCTTATATCGTCCAGCTTCATCAACTTACGAAATCTAAAGCAAAACAAACAATGAAACAACAACCTTTTACATGTGGGATTCCACCTGTTTTTCTTTATATTAGCTTTTAACCCATATAGTGTTGGAACCGACTTCATGCTTAATCAAAAAGGTTAAATCCAGGTCAGCTGCCATGTTAATTGGCGGCTGGTCTATGATCTAACCTGTTTGCTACTCTGAATATCTTTTCTCATCAAAATAAAGCAGATATTTAGGGTTTTGGAAAGCAGACAACATAAAAATCTATTTTAATCTTTAAGAAAAAAAAAAACATTCTAAGAGTTAAACACACCAACCAAGGCAAAAAGAAAATATCTCTCATTATGACATGTTTATCATGACCAGTTTATCAAAATGTCTCTTCACTACTTTTTCAAATATTAAATAAGCATTAGAATATAACCTTGTCCTTAGTTTATCCATCCTATGGGTACTCATGTAAAACTAAATGTATGTGTATTATTGTAAGATTAAGTATAGCTCCCCTATCCTATTTCCCCATAACCATGTACACATACTTGTTCTTATCTAACCGGCAAAATAAGGAATCAGAAATCATTGCAACCACTGCAGAAAAAGCTATTGCGATTTCTCCTTTTCTAACAATACATCTACCCTTCATCATAAAGAAAACATTGTTAAATACTCTGCAGTTTCTTAGAATCAAAAGTAAAAAAGAACCTCTACCAGAAATCAGTTATGTTGTCTGTTACAGGTTGTAGTCATCATGAGGAAATTAGGGTATTAGATTACAATCCCATTCTAGAACAATGTAATTTCAAACAACATATACTTCCTTATAGTATGTCATCTTTAAATCCCTTCCCCCTTTAAGTCTCAATAAGAGGAATATTCTCTTTTTTTTTAACTTCTTCATTTCTTTAATGAACCCTATATTGTTGTACTCATTTAAATTGTCTCAAAGAGACAGTTCTAATGAGTACCAACAACATATTGTTCACCTTGAATTTTGAAAGATTGCACGCCATGTGATATACTTTATCTAATACAGGTGATCTTAAATACAGCAGAAACAAACTGTAACAAAGCTATTGACTTTTTCCTTACAAATTCCATCAAGTTTCGGTTTATTTGCTTGCCAATAAACCCCCCAAGAAAGAATTAAGTTTACTATGAGAACAAAAAGAATGCAGAGGCATCATCCCACCAGCGCACATACCGTATGTCGTCATTAAGTGAGTTGTAGATGACGTTGAGATCATGCTCGGTGACGTTTTTGTTGAAATTCAGACTTCGAAACAAACTCGGGTGTTCAAAGAGCAGCTCCTGAAAGTCGTTTTTGACCTTGGTTTGCAGCTGTTGTTGGTACTCGTCGTACACGCGCTGGCGCTCGATCTCCTGTAGGCCGGTATAGCACTCCTTGCCAACAAACTTGGTGTAGTTGTCCTTCAATAGACTGCCTGGTATTTCGATAGCTTTCTCAAGCAGGGCCTTGAACTCTCGCTTCATTCTGGGGAAAAAAAATAATATTCTATTACATTGTCTTTTCAGTAACATAACAATTCCCTCTATCGTAACCAAGCTTAGCAAGTCATTAAACTAGAAACATCATTCAAAGTTAAACATATCTAAATGACAGTCATTTAAAAAATGCAACTTAACCTTTAGAATGCTGAATAATTGTCTAAAAAATAGATTATTGTGTCATCTGCTGTCCAAAACCTTAAATCTATACTTAATTTACTTGGCAGATGGCCTGGATCTTACCTGTTAGCATAAGCATGAGTAGCATCCAGTAGTATAAGGGTTTAAAAAAAAAAAAGAAAAAAAAAAGATCTAAATTGAATAAATGTCATTTTTTCATTTTTTTGACAACCTGTCCAATTATCTCTCATTTTATTTTAATGTTTTCTGAAACCTTTACTTTTGTTTAATGCAAAGTCAACAATTTTCAATAATGTCACTACTTTCATGGATTCACCAGTACTAGATTAGGGCTCTAAAACATCTTGTCAAAGGACACTCCCACAAAACCAAAGATACTGGAGGGCTTAACCCTTAACCCACAGGTTCTAAGACTGCTTTCTTAACCACTGAGCAACACAGGACCCTCTAAAACTTTAAAAGATTGAAGTTTTGATAGCTAACTGACAACTATTGTAAGCCCTTTAATTTTATGAGGAACATAAATATTTTACATATGTTCAGTTACCCTTTGCTTTATCCAAACTGCCTGTGAAGACAAAAATTCAAGAAACAATTATTGTTACTTCAGCAATATATTTTGGTATTGTTTGAAGCTTGAATCAGTAACAAAAATTAATACAAGTAATTGATTTTTCTAGTTAATCATAATGGATTAAAATACTTCCAACTTAGTGAATATTAATTGTTGGAAACCTATCGCCTAGTCTTATCATAAAAATGTGATAAAAAATCAATGGGCAATGGCACCAGAGTCTTATCATAAATATGTGATAAAAAATCAATGGACAATGGCACCAGAGTCTTATCATAAATATGTGATAAAAAATCAATGGGCAATGGCACCAGAGTCTTATCATAAATATGTGATAAAAAATCAATGGACAATGGCACCAGAGTCTTATCATAAATATGTGATAAAAAATCAATGGGCAATGGCACCAGAGTCTTATCATAAATATGTGATAAAAAATCAATGGGCAATGGCACCAGAGTCTTATCATAAATATGTGCTAAAAAATCAATGGGCAATGGCACCAGAGTCTTATCATAAATATGTGATAAAAAATCAATGGGCAATGGCACCAGAGTCTTATCATAAATATGTGATAAAAAATCAATGGGCAATGGCACCAGAGTCTTATCATAAATATGTGATAAAAAATCAATGGACAATGGCACCAGAGTCTTATCATAAATATGTGATAAAAAATCAATGGGCAATGGCACCAGAGTCTTATCATAAATATGTGATAAAAAATCAATGGGCAATGGCACCAGATAATTGGTCATAATGATACCACTCAGTGATTTTTTTTTTAATTTTGGGAATGGGTCTGGTATTGGACAAAATGGGAAAAACCAGTGTTTTTCTCTTGGATTGGGATTTTTTTATGAATAACATAATTCATACATAAGATTTATTGGGAAAAATTGTCAGTTGACTTAATTATGAATGGGTCCACTATACGGTACCACACATATAAGGAAAAAAATCACTGCCACCAAAATATTCTCATACCATCTTCATCTCTGGAGGAAGAAAATCTATCAACTATAACTTACTCTTCCTTCTTATGAATCTCGGATAAAACTTCAATGTGATTGTGAAATTTCTCCGCTGCCTCTTGCGTCTCCAGCAGGTCCATGGGCAGCCTGTTTTCCTGAATATTGTCTACAAAGTCAGATCTTGTCCATGAATCGCCGGGTTCACACACCTGAACGAAGAACTTGTCAAAGTCTGGATGTTGTGACATACGCTGATGGCAGGTTGACCAGCCTCGTCTGTAATAGACAATAAGGTTTCAATAAACTGTTGTATTCATCATGGCAGGGGTGGCATAATACAGTGTCCTGGTAAAAATGATCTGTCCATGCAGGCTTTTGGACAAGCTGAACAATATGGAGTCCGTATCATTCAGCTTGCCCAAAAGCCAGCACTGACAAGTCAATTTTTACTTAAATTCACTTTATAACTATTAAAGGGACAAGTGCAGAAAAAATTACATTTAAGAACAAGAAAAACAAAATTTGATTTTACGACCCCTGCACTTAAGTCATAGGTCAAACAAAAGGTTTATTTCCAACACTCTATTTACCAACACCCTATCTTCATTAAATTTCTTTACTAAAATCTTATATTACAGAATTAAATATGAATTATAAACAATTAAACAAGTAATAGGCACACATAAAATATGGTTGGAGACACTGCTAGTAACACTCTGGTATGTCCAATTTCTAGACATGTCTCTGGTGTACATATTATATCAATCAAAACCAATTTCCTCTAAATCATCATAAAATTGTTATCATAAAATCAATACAAAATCAATTAAAACATCTTTTGATTAGTAATTGAGTCAAGGTCGCTGTGATAACATGTACATGCCCATTAAAAACTTTTGACATATCTAAGATCAGTTGCTGCTGATGAGTGAAAGTAAACATAAATTGACGATTTGAATCAATTAGATAAGTTAAAACTACTCACAAGCATAGTTGTTTAAAACGACTTCACTAAGAAAATCTGCCATAAATAAAGCATGATTTCTACAAAATAATCTACAATTAATGAGTCAATATCTTCATTTTCATTTTTAAATATATGGAACAGAGCATCAGACTGATTGCTATGAATAAGGACAGATGCTTCTTGTCATATTTATGTTACTAACCCAAACCAAGGCCAATTTCTGGACCTTAGCTATTAATATAAATTACAGCTCTTCCCTATAAATCTATGAATAGTATCGTAACCATCATCTCGGCTAATTATGAATTTATAAAATATAAAAGTATTGAAGAAGGAAAGGTTGAAAACTTTTTTAAGTTTGACTTTTCATCTGATATACTTGTATTAGTTAATACACCTGCATGGGTGAAAGCTGAAGAATTTAAAAAACCTGAAATGTCGTTCATTATCCTGAAAGGGCATGTTTAATATAGCATTGATAGGGACAAAAAGTTTCAAAAACCTGAAATTCAGGAATAATCCTGAACACTTTCACCCATGCACCTGATCACGGCATTCAGAACATATGTTAATTTAGTGGAAATGCTTTCATGACAAATAATATTTAGAAAGAAATCATAGCCTACCTGTCACCAACTGTTTCAATATCCGGAAAGAAATGATTTAACACATCTGGTAAGCGTTTTAAGAATAAGGCCTGCTTCCTTTTCACGATTTCTTCACGTAAATGCCGAGTGTGCATTTTGACTTGAGAGCGAGCCTTATCCGTGCCAAACAAGTCCACAAAATGTTGATAATCCGACTCCTTCTCCAACTTCTTTCGTCCATTTGCCCAAGTTATTTTCCAGTCTGTTATCTTATTCTTAAGTAGATTTCTAAATGCCTCCCTGGCGACCTCACACATCTCTTTACGCGCTTTAGCGGCTTCCGTATAAGGCATCACTTTAGTTCTAGTTTTCGACTTGTCAATCAGGTGTGCAAGCAGAATGAAAGCGGTTTCTATGTTGATGTTCTCGTGTGCAGATGTTTCAACAAGAGACACAGAGTTCTTAAACTCCCTTCTCATTAAAATCTTTTCTACTTCTTTCGAGTAGTCCGCGTCCATTGAATCATTCTTGGTGGTAGCCAACACAACGGGTTTCTTTGTTTTGATGGCGTTATTGAGGAGTGTTATGCACACCTCCACCTGTTTCTCCATACTGCGGTCAGGCACTCGGCTTACATCAAAACAGCACAGTATTCCGTCAATCGTTAATTTCCCATCAGGCATCAGTTTCTGCTCATAAGCACTGTCTGTTTCCATGCCTAAAACAAAAATTTGGAAAAGCATGATGTTCTGCATGACTGTCATTCTAACATGTTTTTGTTTTTAACCTTTTCCTGATAATGTGATTGGTCCAAATTGAAAGCAACAAGTTGAAGGCCCCAATGAAAAATAACAGAGAGTATGTAATCTTATGGTTATACACATTTTTAACAAATGGAGAAAGGATTAAAAATAAAGTAAGTTTGAAAATCGACACAATGAACTGTTCAGCTTATGTCTTTGGTGAAAAAATGAAAAATTACTCATGATACATTTAACAGATGTTTTCCCACTTTTTTAAATTCTTGATTCAAAATGATTTTCAATTGCAAAGCGAATTCTAGGCACTTCTAAGTACTGTACTTACACAATATTAAGGCAAAAAAGATAAATAAAAAAAGGACTTTTTCACTTGCAATGAATTTTTCCTCTTTCCATGTGAATATGCAACTGACAGAAGAAAATGGAAATATCAGCATGACAAGAAATTATTGGAATTGGCTGACAAACCTCAAAATCATTGTGGCAAAAAGAGAAAAAGTCTTTATCATTGATAAGTTGTCCTTTAAATACAAAAGTTTCATTCACTGCACCATTCCATGGTTTGTTAAGTTGTTTATATTAGGCAAAAATGTTCAAAGAGTCCACTGTTTCCAAACTCTCGAATCAGCTTCATCACAGGGACAATCGTTTTTTAGCGTCATTACTATGTTATACATTAACATTAGTATATTACAAAGTATTGACGCCAGGATAACTATAGACTCTTCAGCATCACTACACCAGCTTGACAATAGAAAAAATTGACTGCAAGGAGCAATTATCTTTTGAAATACAGTGCTCTTTAGAACTATTATATTTTTATGTATTTGAATGAGACAAATGATAACCTAGAAGTTTGTAAAGTGTGAAACCCCTTACCAAGCTGGTCTTTGCAAATGTACATCAGCTTCTCTGCAGACTGAACTTTTGTCTGTACGCATCGCTTCACATAGGGATCTGTTCTCCCCGTCTTGAATGGCGTGAAGGAAACATCATCTATAAACTCTGTCTGCTCTATCACATGGAATGTGAAATTGTTTCCCTCGTCTGTCTTGGTGACGTCCCCCCAGTAGAGGAAGTGATCGTTGTTGATGACACGCCCACCAAAGTCGGACTGACTGAGAACGGAGATGTGTTCCTGGTGGTACTTGTCCTCCACCTGGTGTATGAAGCGGTTACACAGACATGATTTCCCCACCCCGTATATACCTTTCTCCTTCTCACCACCAGACAGCCCTATCACACCAATGTTGAAAGTCCTACCATCGGGTTTCTTGGCCATGGCTCTGGGGTCTCTTTATGTCTTTAGTTTGAAGCTTTATGTGTCAAGGATTTATGTTGTGATGTGCATTCGTCACAAAACCTGTCATCCCTAAGCTTGGAACTAAAGGCGGTTGATTTCATTGTTGTTGGCTCGGAGATGGTGTGGAAGTGTTGATGCTGGTCTGTAGCTACCTTTCATGTCATTTTGGATAGACTGACCTGAAAAAGAGCAAGATGATACTGGTTCATAGTTTGTATTGGTGTTTTTATACTACCGTATCAACAATTTTTCAGTCATGTAACAGCATTCCTTGATCCAGCAATACTAGGCTACAACTCTGAAGTGACTTGCCAAAGGACATTCCCACAAAACAAGAGGTGTCATTGGGGCTCCAACCAGGGATCCCGGATTTCTAAGTCCGCCACCTTAACCACTGGGCAACACAGGACCCTCACAACTTGTTTAACACATCATGTTTAACAAAATAACAAATGTTCTTAAAGAGCAATTTCTCCTTTTCCCACAATGTTTTCTGCCCCATCAGAAGATCATTTTTTAATTTCATCACATTTTGGGGGTACCGCATTTTGGAATGTCTTCTGCAAACTCTTTCAATTTGGGACAGTAAAAAATTTGGCATCTAGTTAAGGGTTAAGAAGAGGCTTAAGGATGAAGACCTATATCAAGGCACAAAATTGTTATCTAGGAAGTGAAATCTATGCTATGTGATCATTTAATTTATATATGACATAAGAATTAATACCATAAGTAAGGAAACAAATTCAAGGAGTTTAACAGGAAATAATGTAATTCTCAATATATATATGCAAGTACAAGTACAACATCTTGACTCCTTATCAACCTACTCCTTAAATGGGTTTTTGAGGCAGGTCAAAACAGAAAGTGACAGCAAACTGAACGAGTTAGAAATGTGATTGAACTAAAAGGGTATCTTCAAAAGGCTAGAAAACTTTTAACATTGTTACTGAATTTCATAAATGAAGAAAATTATCGTATGTGTTATTTCTCTTTTTCCAACATTAGTTTCAAAAGTCATGTGGAGGCAAAACTTCAAGATAGTTGAGGGTTTAAATATACCACTTCCTTCATAGAACTATTGTAGGTTTAACTAAGTAAAAACAATCTTGTGAAAGGGTCTTTACTAAACTTCAGTCAAATAAATTCCGGGAATTTGTGGCAGGCACATTGAGAGTGAAAGAAGGGATGGAGGAAACAATTTTTATGGGTCAAAGTAAACATTTTGACAAAACAAGAGTCTGTTTGCATCTAGAGATGTTCTGTTCTGTCACAGATGTTACTTGATTTGTCTACAACAGGTTTTAAAATCATTTATATATAGCAGAAAAATCTTAAGGTGTGACCTCTGCAACATAACTTAATCCTTTCTTTATTCCAAGCATTTTGCACTGTTGATATAAAATGACTGAAGCCTTTGTAAGCTTTTCTTTATAATCATCAATCATTGACAGGCTGAAATCATTGTGCCTGTATGTAGACTTTGCTCTAAATTGTCGTTTTCCAAAACCTTAAATATCTGCTTCATTTTGATAAGGAAAGATAATCAGAGTAGCAAACAAGTTAGATCACAGGCCAGCCACCAACTAAATTGGTGGCTGGCCTGGATCCAACTTGTTTGCATAAGCATGAAGTGGATTCCAGTACTAGAAGGGTTAAGGATAAGGTTTAAACCATTCTCAAATTACAACAATATGTTACATAGTGACAACTACAACAATTCACTAAAATGCCTTTTAACTTAAACAAACAACTTCTCTTTCAGATCTGTGTTCTGCTAAACCCATTACCAAAAAATCACGACATTTAACAAGTTTGTTGCAAACGATTCTGGAAAACATTGTGGGAAAAGGAGAATTTGCTCTTACAAGCAACTTCTCCTTTTCCCACAATGTTTTCGGCCCTATCAGAATATCATTTTTCAATTTCATCACATTTTGAAATGTCGTCTTCAAACTCTTTTAATTTGGGCAGTCGAAAATTTGGCGTTTGGTAAAGGATTAAGGGGACTTTCCCATTGATTGTGTCCTCTGACAAGAGAAAGTTCAGATCTTACTAAAACAAACCTTGTAACCACACAAATGACTGTTTTAAATCTTATCTTTGAAAAAAGTGAAGCACGCTTTCGTGCATGTCAGTGCATTTAAGGAAAACTGTGTTTGACAGTGTGTTTGTGGGTCTAAAGACTGCTTAGGCTACACTCATATGATTCTTTTTATATCTATCAGATATTTTGTCAGCACTCATTCTAGTTTTATTTTGGTATAGTTATGTATGGGGGTGGGTTGGGTGGGTGGTATGGTGATTCATTGTGAGTCTAAAGATGGCTACATTCTATTTCTATTTTGGGATAGTAAATATTAATGTGGGGAGCCGGGTTGTTTCGTAGCAAATATACCCCCAAAAAGGTGAAAAAGAGCACAGTCATCAACTGGTTGCCTAAGGTAACCCAGGTCTTTTAATTTTTATAACTCTTTGATTCTTCAATACTCCCATTTGATGATGTGCAAGAAGACAAATAAAGTTGTTAAGAATTAGTCATACATGTTTCATTGGCAGGTAGCAATCTTTCAATACTATATAATGCTACAAATCATAATTCATTGAACTCTCGCCATCGAGATACGGGGATAACAATTAACATATTAATTTGGGGATTACAGAGATACATGTATTGTAAACCCTTTCCCAAACAACAAATTTTTTACTGTCCCAAATTGAAAGAGGTTGCAGACGACATTTCAAAATGTGGTGAAATTGGAAAATGATCTTCTGATAGGGGAGAAAAACATTGTGGGAAAAGAAATAAATTGCTCGTTATGAGCAATTTCTCCTTTTCCCACAATGTTTTCTAAAGTCGTCTGCAACAAAGTTGTCAAATGTTGTTATTGTTTAAGAAAGGGTTAAGTGTGTAGAATGCCATATCTGTCTGTAATATTCAGAACAATTATCATCAAATCTGAACTTGCAATCGGTATGGTTCAACCCGTTGAAATGAGTCCAAAACCTGCATTTTTCCTGATCCCTGTGTGTATGGCATAGGAATAAAACTTAAGACACTGTTGATTGGATGAAAAACCAGAAATCAATAAAAATATCTGTTATGTGAGTAAAGGGTTGAATTGGATCATTGAGTTGAAGTGAAGGAAAGTGGTCAGGAAGTTGTCTGTCCTTTACCAATAACCCAGTACATACAAAGGGTTGAACACAGATTGTATATATTTCTGAAGCATCACAACAAAATTGAGAAAGGATGCATACTTTCTGGCAATCGGAACTACTCGGGTATTTCCGTGAGCTGTGAAATACACCTCGGATATAAGTGTGGGGTTACAATTTTTCGGGTAAATCGGCATCCGCCAATTAACACATTTTCTAAGCGTGCACATCAAGTAGTTCAATGTGTATGAAAGTGTTGGACATCCTTTTTAATCACTTTTGATCAGTAACTCATACCAAATGGCGAACTTGTTGTTGTGACATGTATACTTGTTTCCTCAATCAAATTTAACGATTTTTTTTGATTTTACATTCAAGATCTATTTTTAGAAACGAAAGAAAGTGACGTCATTCTCGCGGGAAACAATATGGCGTCATCCCTATTATTTCAGAGGTGTTTTCTATTGGATAAACCCGATGTGTTCAGATTGACTTTCTGGTTCAATGAATATGATCTTTTTACTTTAATTAATGTCCTTTTAATGGGGATCATGAGGCGATTACTTCTTTGACCAATATGGTTTTTGTACGAAGATCTCTTATAAGGAAACAATTCAAGTGAAAATGCAGGAAGTATCTTCCTTTTACTAATAACTATGCTTCATGAGTACATGCCATGACATAGATTGCTCTACCAGTATGCTTTTATAAAGATAAAAGCAAGAATGTAAATATGTAACAATTCTATCTGTTTCCTCATACAAGATTTTATGACATGACAAAATTGAAATCAACAAAGCAGATAGTTTCAAATGCTGGCTAGAAAAGAGTTGAAGTTTCTCTCTACTATTGCAAGGATTGACTGCATAGTCACACACTAAACTGAAGCTGAAGCTACAAATAGTAAATAACTTATATTGATGTCAGATCATAAAATTTGCTCATGAAACAACCTAAGATGACACTTTTCTAAATCATAAAAAATCATATTTCCTTCTATGATATTGGGTAACAAAACCATAAATGCAAACAAAAACATAAATGCTGACAAAAGAGAAACTTGCATTGACACAGGAAATTTACCCAGTTTCCGCATTGGGTTCTAGTCTTCGACTGCACATGCATATATGTGAATCAAAGTCTGTGTAAAGGTTTACGCAATGAAGAAACCTCGCCTTTTGTGATAATCAATGAGAGATGCCTCCACTTTCAAACAGAGTTACCTGTGATACAAAAAGTACCACATTTAACATAATGAATAACAACAAGCCTTGTTAAGAGTGTATAACATCAAAAACAAAGCATTACTCATACATTGATCGTGTATTGATTTATTTCTTCTACGATTCATTTTTCTTTAAAAAAAATAATCAATGATCATCTTCGATAAAGCACACTCACTCCTAATCAGACTACCTGATGATCCATACTATTTCCTTTTCATCTATTTCAAATTAACAATGACTCGCTTTAAGATGCCAAAGATTTGCACTTGATGTACATTATGTATTACTCTTAACCCATTTCCAAATGCCATATTTTCAACTGTCCCAAATTGAAAGAGTTTGCAGACGACATTTCAAAATGTGATTAAATTGAAACAAAATCTTCTGATTGGGCAGAAACTGTGGGAAAAGGAGAAATTTCTTGTGTAGAGCAATTCTCCTTTTCCCGATGTTTTCCAGAGTCACCTGCAACAAACTGGTAAAATGTCTTTAATGTTTGGTAATAGGATAAAAGTGTGTTAGTTGTTCCAATGTGAAAAAAAAATTAAAATGATTATATAATCCATGTACATTCATAAAAGGCACGTTCTAAAGTGACTGATTTTTAAGTTTCTTTTTAAATCACAGGGCTTTTTTTCTTTGAATTGGGAAGGGACCCTGTTGTATTTGGGAAGTTTTATTGCTAAAATAGCTGAATTGGAAAGCCAAAAAGCTGGTATGACTTAAATGTTTTGGGATATCTGTATGATTTTAAAGAAATTTCCAATTGGGAAGGTGCCTTTTATAGGCCCCTGTTATATAACACGAAAAAGCCCTGGATAATCAGTCTCTTTATGAGAGAAGAATGAAAATGGTCATGTTGACATTCAACCAATGTCTGAAAAGGTTTTGATGAGTTGAGTTAAATCAACATCCTTTGCTTTTAAACTCACCACAAAAATAACAAATTATGTATACTCGAAACAAATTTATTATGAAATAAGATTATTAATTATCGTGTCAATATTTCCCATGGGGCAATTGGTGAAATTATAAAAAAAAAAAAAAAAATTTAAAGTCAAGGAGATAACAGGTATAGACTAGAGTATCATTTAAAGAAACTACTTCACAAATTCAGTCTTGGCTTAAACAAAGACAACTCATACTGTAACAAAAGATTTACCATTATCAAACTTTCATTTTCCAAAATGAATGCAAATTAAAGTAGAAGATGATAGGTACCTGAAGATAACATCTGATTATCTCATTATATTTTAGAAAGTTGTTGAATTTCCTGGCTTAAAATAAATCTTGCACCTTTGTATGAATTACATCAGATCTAAATTAAAAGTCCAGGGAAATTTAGTTCTATAAATAACCCATTTGACAATCCTTAAGCCCTTATTCAGACCCATAAATCAAGGCATTTTCCTTTTGAGATGACTCAATGTTGAACTCACTGCATGTTGCATGTGAAACATTTCCTTTATATGGGGTTGTACATGTGAAGCATCTCCTTTATATGGGGTTGTACAGTCTTAACCCTTAGCATGCTGGGTAAATTTCTAAAAATAGATTTTTGTGTCATCTGCTTTCAAAAACCTTAAATATCTGCTGATTTTTTTAGGAAAGATACTAATAGAAGCAAATAGGTTAGATCACAGGCCAACCACCAATTTACTTGCCAGCTGGCCTTGATAAAAAAAGCTGGTAGGGTTTATTTCAGACCCTTGCCTGACAAATGGCATCATATGCTCAGGAGTGTCATTAATTTTTAGAGTAAGAGGAAAACTTTCAATTTGAAAAGACCAATGAAGCAAACACCCAACAAAAATTAGGTTTTACTTATGACCAGGGATCAGGAAACCTCCAAGTCCCAATAGGTCCGAGAATCGGCTAGAACCCTTCATTCTTCTTCACCCCTCCCCAAGCAATAAAATATCAATTATTGATTTATTTCATGCGTCTAACAAAACATTATGCTTTATGTGACAATATCAAAGTAAACCTTTTATTTGAGATAACATTAACTTTAAGTATAAACTTTTTGTTTCTGCATTCTTAGTTTCAATAATCATTTTTAGAAAACTTCCGATCCAAATGAAAGGTAAACCGGATTTGAGGTCTACTTGTTTCAAACTCTTCAAGAGTCCCTTTGGTGATTCCCCCGATGAAGAATAAGTTTGTTAAATGCTTGAAAATAGCGTCACGTCAGCATGGGAAGCAAATTTTCAAAATGTTCATACTTTACACATTAAAATTCTGATTTCTCGCAATCTAACAAGCAACTACACATCATTGTGCTTAATACATGTATAATCTGTTTTTGCGAAACAAGCATTTGACATGTTCTTCTCAATCAAGTGTTTACTATTAAACACCAAATTTATACACGCCTCGGGCATTGTTTGCCACAGGAATAACAATGAACGGATTAATTATGTTATTTTGGAGGTATTGTAAGGTGTGTAGAGAGTCATATTGATCCAGTATCTGGACCGATTTTTTTTCATCAAATCGCAACTTGTAATCTTTCTTAACAACCGAAATCTGTCCAAAACTGCCAGAACTGGCATTTTCCTGATCCCTGCTTGTGGCCACCTATCATAACTTTTTCTGATATGAGCCAACCAAAAACTCATAAATTTGATTCAGAAAAATTGGCCAGTGGCCGGCTCTTAATGACCACCCTTTATAGGGATGATTTCTGGGGAAATCAAATGGGATCATAAATGAACCTTACACAATACACGTAAACAGGAATTGTATCATTTAACAGAAATCAACAAATCACACAAACCCATCACACAAAACACCAAATTCAGGTCACAGGAGATAATTCTTCTTTTATGACATGATTTATCAAAATGCATGTGTCAATTAAACCCAGGGCTCACCCTGGCTGGAAAAAAGTCTGCGCCAGCACATTCGCCAAATGACAAAAAAAGGAGCCAAATTCTGAGCAAATGGCTCCAATTAAAATTTCTTTATTTTAACACTTTTCATGTTATATACATGTACTTATGTGTTAAATCCTCTTGGTAATTTCCGTGAATTATTTTCTTTTTGTAATATTTCACCATTTGTATTAAAATTGTATTGTCATAAATATGTAATGTGTAATGCCAATAACAATATTATGTTAAAAAACAAAAAAGCCAAGACCCCCCCCCCTTTCCGAACAATTTTAAACCAAAGATGGTATAACTAAAGGCTACACTTTGAACGACAAAATCAAAATGAATCTTTTATCTCAGATAACATTAAATCATAATGAAGACTATACATTTCAGAATTCTCAGTTTTGTTCATTATTTTAGAAATGTCCGATAGATAAATGAAAAGTAAACATGATTTTAGGTCTATTTGTTTTTACTCTCATCAAGACTCTGGTCTGATGATTCGAATGATTAATAATAGAGGATCACAATATAAATAGTATACTGGTGTACCCTAATTCCGTGGTACTTAATGGTTACATGAAGCACAGAAAGGAAAGGGAGAACTTAGCTGTCAACATTAAGCTTTTCTAACATACTTCATTCCCCATTTACGATCTTCTCATCATTATTTTTAAATGGAGCACATAAATGCTCTACGTAACGTAAATTAATTGGGTCACTGGCAGCCATTTGCATTTTTGAGGTCTTACCCTAATTCCGTGGTATTCAGGTCAAATACAATTCTTTTAATGTCAGTCCAAAATAATTAGGGTGAAACATACTAGGAACGAATCCTGAAACAATTTGGTCGTGTCTGACCCAAGAATGGTGGATAATTGCAGACGAACTCAACAGTGTGAAAGGATTTGTTTAGGGTCTTAGATTTGATTAAAAAGTGTGAAAATATCAGGGATTTTCGGAGCTATCTTTAATATGAGGAGAATTTTATTGGATAAAATTGGTTTTATACCAGAAAAACATTCATTCTTGCTTCTTTGGAGTTCTTACATTGGACTGCGAAAGTAGGTCAGGTTGGTGTGTTACTTTATGGAAGCAATATGACATTATGCAAATACCACGGAATTAGGGATACCACGAGATTAGGGGAATTGACTATACCATCGCATCAGCAAAGGAAACAAACTGTCAATATCAAAATACTTTACAAATTAATCCTCTTTTTATTCTCGCATTCTACCATGCATTGTAACAGGGACCCATTGTAACACACTGGACGGAATGTGGTAAATATTAATTGGTTTTCTAGAACAACAGCATCGACTCTACGTGTCCAGTTGTTTACACATAAAAAAGACCCGATTGATATGCGCCTCAGGCAATGTTTTGACATGGGATAACAATTAGCGGATTAATTTGGGGCTGGAGATACTGTTAAGTGTTTCAAAAGATAAACCTGTCGGTAATATCCTGACAGGTGGAAATAAGGCAAAGTTTAATGAAAAAAACATGCGCCAAGCAAATTCACCAAATCGGGAAATATTTCGCCAGAATGAAAAAATATTCACATTTGGCTACCGACAGCGTAGGCCCTGAAACCAAAGAATAGAATTCTAATGCTTTAAATGAACATTCTCCTTGATGACCCTTGTTTAAGTTATATCTTTAAAAGAATCATCTAAAAAAACATAGACGAACAAGTGGGTGGGGTTTGGTCAGGAAAAAAGTTGATGGCAGTCTAAACATAGGCTCTGTCGATGTAAGTTCACGTACTATTTGTTAGTCAAATTGATAACCTATCATTATTATTGTTTCAGTCGATTCCGGAACCATCAACCTGGTCGAAATGAAGATATATTCTAGGTTTCTGATGCTGGGTTCACTACTCGGATTTACCGACATCAGTTTCTCGATTAATTTGGTTAAATGAGTACAAACCTCGAACGAATCCGACAAATATACACGGTCAGCATCGGCACAAATGATTAATTGTTCAGCTGGGTCGATTATAATTGAGCTGCGGGGAATAAAGGCTTCAGAAATCCGTAAACAATTTTACTAACTATTCGACTGCTGACAGATTATATTATTCGCCATGTTCATTACTCGATCAAGCATAACACAGACGGATTCCCGACATTTTCGCTAAGTTTTAGCATTACCGGAAGTAGTAGTTGGGTGAACAGTCTATACTTTTTTTCTTGCATTTTTACCAATGAATGACTACTGTACATGCATGGGTACACTCCTATAAAAGTTTATGCCTAGTTATAAATAAACTACCTATCCCAATGATTTAACAATCGATTTGATAGAAATACACATCAACATTCTTGGTTGAAAATTCGCTTTGGATTGACACCATTATTTGATTGAAAGGACAACTGCCTTTAGAAATTCACATAGATCTATATAGCCTAGGTTCTTTTTTATTGAAGTTGCAGAAATTTCCAACTTTCGTTTTAATGTATAACTGTCTTCCAAAAAAGCTGTGTTTCATGCTTGGGTTTTTACTGCCGCAATGGTTGTGTTTTCAACAAAAACTTACCACACTGTTATATATAAGTTTTATTTGCGAGACGTCGATTAATGTAGTCTTGAGTGTGGAAGCCAAGAAATTGTACATAATTTCAGAGACATAGATAACAGAGCTGTTATCTATGTCTCTGATAATTTTCTCCAGCAGTCAGTCCACTTATTTAGTGGCGTTAAAAGTATCTATCTGTACTCCTTCATGATATTTGTCCAAAAAAAGTTGCTGGTGTGTCTTTTTCATGAAAGAACTAGTATAAAGACGGCAAACGATCACATAACGTCGCATTGACTTTCCTTCACTATAGCTTAAATGGTACAAAACCAAATAAAATTGAAACAAGACTAAGTGCAGTTTTATGAAACAAAAAGTGATTGATTAAAAAAAAGAAGGAAAATGGTTTAATTCTAATTTGATGAAACGTACCTGTATGCTTCTTTGTAACTTCGTCAAAAAATGAAAGTCCGGGACTTTATATAAAAAGTTATCAGAGTGCTCTTCTTTTTGTACCCTGGGTTTTGGCCGTTTACCGCATATTCTGAGGTCCTGTCAACCTTCCACGTATTCAAGCTGTTAACCATTCATAGGCGTAGGAGCCGGGGGGAGGGGCGGGGGGGCGGCCCCCAATATCCAGACCGGGGGGGCAGACTATACTTTGGCCCCCCAATATTCACAATGGCAAATGAAGATATTTGAAAAGAAAAAGAAAAGAAACGAAATTTAACAACAGAATAAAAATAAATGTGTATTTTTGTGCTTTATCTAATTCCAATTCGCCTTTTGTAACGAACAATAACCAAAATCTGTTTGACGTCATCATCGCAAATGACAATCTGAACACATCGGGTTTATCCAATGAAAACTCATCTCTCAAAAATACCCGGGAAGTTTTGATTGACAACAACAATGGTGTAATAGAATTTGTTCTAAGGAGTCAGACTCAATATTGTCTTCAATTGTTAGCTAAAGGTTGAAGAATAATATATTCTCACTCACGTAGTAGATGAATCCGTGGCTGTGACAGTCTAGTCGTTGCTACCTTTTGTGTAAATCAATACATTTGATTTCCGCGTGAGATCGAGACCTGGCATATCCTTTTTTTTTATTATTATTAAAGATAGACCGGTCTTCATCTGAAGTTGCCCCCCCCCCACCCCAATGTTGAAAACGCTCCTACGCCTATGCCATTTAATTGCTTTGAAACGAAAAAGAAAAAGAAAACGAATAAAAAAAAAACAACAACATTTGTTGTGCACTTGTATCAAATAACTTTAGAAACAACCTTAGCAGAGGATAATTGATGTTGATTGTTTTGTTGTCTGTATGTCTCACAGGTTTCTGTCCAATACCACAAACGAAATGCATCATGCGTTTGCAGACCTACTCCCTCGTTTCTGTCTGTTAATGCACCGACTTTAGGTCTTTCCCAGAATTCCATGCGAGATTGTTTAAGCCTTAAGCAAACGCCAAATTTTCGACTGACCCAAATTTAAAGAGTTTGCAGACGACATTTCAAAATGCAATTGAATTGGAAAATAATCTTCTGATAGGGTAGAAAACATGATGGGTAGAGGAGAAACTGCTCTTAACGAACAATTTCTCCTTTTCCCACTATGTTTTCCAGTGTCCTCTGCAACAGACTGGTCAAATGTCATTATTGTTTCGTAATGGGTTAACTTCAAGCCGCCACTTTTTTGCAGGTTAACAATATGAATGAAAACCCGCCTTTCCTTTCCTACCATTCACATACAACTTTAAATATGGTAATACTTTGGTGATCAATATAAGAAAACTAAATTGTAGGCAAAGATATATTTCTTAGTACACCAGAATTCCAAAACACTGCATCAGACAATATTTGAAAGCATAGAGCCAAAGGGAGAAAACGTTCATCGCTAATGAACAACTCTCATTTTGTCACAACACTCGGTCGTTTAAAACTTTTCTGCCGACATTACGATGGAAATAAGAAATTAAGAAGAATTTGTGGGGTCTTTTTGTACAAGGAGTTGGGGAGTACTTACGTTTCCATCCACAATGCCCCTTCTATGCATGTCGATAGTTTTAAACGGAATGCCGATGTTCTTCCATGGTTTTCCCTTGACACATTGATTTATGCCAACTTGGGGTGCTTTTGACCCTATAAAGAATCGTGAATGGAAAATATCCAGGGATTGGGTTCATAATAAACTAACGTGGATATTGTTGACTAGCTGTCGAAAAATACAATTAAGACTTTCAAACGTACCAACTGCTTGTACAATTTTTGCCTATATTTTTTCCCTATGTTAGACTTTACGGTATTTGTTCACACATCATGGGTCAATGTGCAAGTCAAAATAAAATCTCTTTGGAACAATACAGTTTTTGTATTGCTGTATGATATTTACTGAAAAAAAAAATAGAATGTGTAGATATATCTTAGTATGCACAGACAGTATGCATTGGATTTTAAAGCCGTTGCAACGCTTTTGGATCTGATTACATATTTATATTATACTGGCTCTTATTTAAACACGATATGAATTTACTTCCTATGGCTATTCTCTTGTACGTCTCACAAAACTGTACATCTGCTATATATTTCAAATATATATATATATCTTTTTTCAACTTTCGTCAAATTAGTGAATAAGCACCTTTAATGATCAATTAAAAAGATATTCAAATCATAAACTGTATGTGCAACTAAGCCAGTAAAACAGATAGTGTCTCTATACTGGTATTGAAAGGGAATATACTCTTCTTTGTAGTTTCTACAAGCATAACGAGTTATCTCCCTTGAACTGTTTCAAACAATTTCGTCTGAAATCTTCATTTCTATTTATAATTTGATACAATAAAGGATATAATACTGTAATTTCCATAGTTTTTCAGATGTATCCGCATGCGTTTTCAGAGGTTTTAGAATGCATCTTAGTCATGTCTCCGAAATTCGTGAGAGATAATAAGTCCAACAACATGACGAACACGTGCAGTCCATTTACCCACATCGGATCTTCCCCCGATTTTTTCCAGCTACATTTCCCCTTAGGTTTAAGCGACGATAGAGGTTAACCTCATTAGATGACCGATCTTTGGTATTGTATTAGTGTTAGCGACACATTAATCTTCACATTAAGCTAGCTTCGGGGTTTCCAGGACTTACTTATATTCCACACCTGGTGCATGTTATACATACACACGGGTCAGGACGCAATGCATACATTAATCCGGGCATGCGCCTACACTCCGCGACGTATTTAAGCTCAAACTCCTCACAGTAATCTCCCCTTGCTATGCTGCATCGATCACTGCCACCATAAGATTTTTCATCCAGATTTGGATGAAATTCAAATTATGCTGTTTTGTTAAGAGATTACCGGATATCTTAGTTGATTTAGTAACAATATCTTGTATTGATTTCTGACCAGTTAAGTTGAAAACAATTTGGATTTGTTTATAAATAAAGCACAAATGGATTACAATTTTTTAGTTTCGCCGCCATCTTTAAACACCATTTTCGTTTCTAAGTAATTGGTCATATGAAATTTCATTCGGAACACCTCGGCCATTTCTTAAATTTACCTCGGAGGTAATGGGGAGCCATTTTTGAAAGTAGGTCAGCAACGAAGGGCATGTCCGTTTGCAATCGTATCTACTCGGAAATCCCCAGCACAAACCGGGGATTGCCGAAAAAGAGCCGATTGACGAAATATGAAACAAAGATGTGTTGATCATCTTTGACGAAAAGGGTAAAAAAAACCCATACAATTGTGATATATAACCAATTTGTGTGTATTTAAATACACATTTAGTGCCTATGTGCATTTTGCGTAATCCGCCGGAAATAAGGCGAATTACCCCAGGATTTCTGGTGTATTCATGTACTGCCTACGACGTATATCTACAGACTTGTAACGGGGCATTCGGAACACCTCGGCCATTTCTTAAAATAACCTCGGAGGTAATGGGGAGCCATTTTTGAAAGTAGGTCAGCAACGAAGGGCCAATCGTATCTACTCGGCAATCCCCGTAACAAGCCGGGGATTGCCGAAAAGAGCCGATTGACAAAATATGAAACAAAGATGTGTTGATATGATCATCTTTAATGAAAAGGGTAAAAAACCCATTCAATTGTGATAAATAACCAATTTGTGTGTATTCAAATACATATTTAGTGCCTGTGTGCATTTTGCGTTATCCGCCGGAAATAAGGCGAATTACCCCAGGATTTCTGGTGTATTCATGTACTGCCTACGAGGTATATCTACCGACTTGTTACGGGGATTGCCGAGTAGATACGATTGGTAACGGGGATTGCCGAGAAGATACGATTGGTGAAATTTGTGATGGCAATGATTAACCCCATAAAGGGAGATCACCGTGAGGAGTTTGATTTAAGCTATAGCAATATCTGAACACATCGGGTTTATCCAATGAAACCTGTGTATATCACAGCTCACGGAAATACCCGAGTAGTTCCGATTGAAGCTATAGGTCCAACGTAGTATATGGCCGAGTCCAACTTATGCGAACAGGTGATATAGGTCAAATACAATGGTAGGTAGATGACCGTGCATATTCCAATCACTTCTTATCTCAGGTATATCGATCAATTGAAACATAAACATCGCACGAGAGTGCAATGGAAATATAATAACCCCAAGATCAAAACGGATTGGGATTGGAATCCTATAATCAACCAGGACAGCATGCACTGTGTCTTTCGTTCGCAGGTTCTGAATATACGGGGATGTTGTTTGTAGAATTGGATGGCCAGGCTGGTTAAGAAATGTACATGCATACGGTCGTTTAAGTTTAACTTATTGGTTTGACATCGATTGTGAAGGAAGCTTGAAGCTTATTAAATTCACTTTCGATGACTGCTGATACTACACCAGTACTCGCGCCGATTTGTGGGTTAGTCCCTGCAATTCTCACCTCGCCTAACGGGGTTTCGAACCCGGGACCCTCGGTACAAGAGGCCGACGCTCTACCACTGCACCTTTGTCGCCCACACTGTCGTTCAGGGTAATACTATAGTAACTAGTTCATAACTGTGCAGCACTTACTTATATTCTTGCATTAAACCCTCGACAAGTATAATTAATTACTCATTAATGTAATCATTACCTGTCAATTTAACTATATATTAATGACATTATTAGGCCAATAGTTTTTAAGCAATAGCTAATTTTACCGTATGAAAACCACCGAAGCTTGATATCTACTGCCCGAGAGGATGTGTAGTGGTGTCCATTGAAGTTTACCCTTATGCTGAAACCGACTTCATGCTTTTGCAAACATGTTAGATTCAGGCCAGCCGCCAGGTAAATTGGCGACTGGCCTGCGAGCTAACTTGTTTGCTACTCTAAGTATCTTTTCTCGTGAAAATTGAGCAGATATTTAAGGGTTTGGAAAGCAAATGACACAAAAATCTATTTCTAGAAAATTACCCAGCATTCTAAGGGTTATCGTCGGGCCAATATATAATTGTTGCATGGCGCAGCTGTGTTCAACCTCATTTATTTACACAGTGGGATCTTTTCGAGATTTCCTTAAATTTTCGCGTTCAATTATGACACTTTTTTATGTTTAAAAAATGTGTCCACATCTTTATCACAGATCACATCCGGATCACTGTCATATGTTCCCTCATATCTCGAATCAACTCTTGCTAAAATAACAAAGCATAAAAAATATAGAAAAAAAGACATACTCACTTCTTTTTCAAAGTTCCCATTCAAACTTTAAAGTAATTCAATACAATAAATGAGACTGATATTGATGAAAACAAACAAACAGCTTTTTCGAGGCGTAATTCTTGTGTCTTGATGGCGTTTATGAGTTACGTCAGTGCGTCAGAGAGTCGGTGCGATGGTTTGTATGAACCACATGCCACTGGCCAGAATGTGTCGGTGAACACATGTAGACGGTTGCTTTTGTATTCATCCGTCCTTCGATGTCGACGATAGCCATGTCATGGATTCAACTGTGTATAAATGTGTTGGTGTTGCAGGCACAGGGGTCAACATGTATGTATCCTGGGATCAGTTTCATTTAATATAATACCATTGGTCTGACTCCAGGATAACTGTAAACTCCTGTGGTTGTGGTGTTGACTTGTGTGTGCGTGGACAGGATGGTCCACGTGGGGGTGCATCTAACGCTCCTTTCTCCTTTCGCTTTGTCCTATTTTGCTCTGCCAAGTTGACGCGTTGCTACTCATGCTTTTTGGGTCCTACCTCCACTTTTGAACGCCAGACACTACTGTTCTGGGCTAGCTCCTCCCATGAGTCAGGTTCAATGCCGAAACGCTTGGTACATAATTCCAGCGGATCTTTAAACTGCTTCTTCTGAGCCGTTTTCTAGTTTACCGTAGAACAATTGTTTGGGAGTCCGTGTGTCGCCAATCCTTCGAACATGACCAGCCCAGCGGAGTTGGCCTGACAGCAGTATGGTATCGCTACTGTACATGTTTTCACGATCGAGGACCTCGGTATGTGTGATCTTCTCCTGTAAGCTGATGCCTCATTCTTTTTGTTTTACACAACACGCGTTACGTAGTTTAGCTTGAATAGATCCGAAATACGCCATGCGCCATACGACAAGAGTGGATCGAAATTGGGTATATAAAAATATGTGTGAAAAGTAAAAAGGGAAGATTTATTAGTCAATAGGTAGCACCTTTGTATATTAATGTATATGATAACGGGTTGAAACCTATACTTTTCATGTTTTCCTGATCACACGTGTTACATTTAATGTTTTCGTAAAACTTTGGTATTTGATTTTGCAACGTTCGACATGACATATCTTTTTTGAAAAACGCGATTCATTGTGGGAAAAGGGATAAATTGCTTACACGTTCCGCTCATTAGTCTTAACGTCCAATGCAGCATGTAAGTTTGCCCCAGAAACTACATAGGAATAGTTTTCCAAAAAAAAAAATATAATCTTTCCTCTCCCCGCCCATTACAAATTTATATGTCATACTTTTTCGACCGGTTTACCTATGGGAGTGTTGGGAAAGGGTTTGACGTGTTAATATAGTAATATATAAATAGATCTTTAACGCCCCTGGTCTCATTAATTGAATACACTACGACGTAAATAGTTTTACTAGGTCAGTCAAGAAACGTTGGGAACCTAAAGTAAATAGTTTTACTAGGTCAGTCAAGAAACGTTGGGAACCTATAAAATCCGAGAAATTCTCCAATTGGGATATTCATGTTGTTGGTATTGGATAAATAACAGTGTTTTATGTATTTGAACGCGTGATTTTACTATTCAGGTGACCGCCACTCGTTTGTCCGAGCTCTTATCGCTATTTTAGACGTAATTTGAACGTAAACAATAAAGGTAAGTCGTGGGTATATTATCTAAGAAAATGAAACTTTTAAACATAGATAATAAATAGTGCATGCCTTATATTGCCATGATCGTGTGATGTTTCGCTGTGTCTAAACATATTCTATCGTAAATTTTAACTTATTTTACTCAAATTTGCAGATATTGAGCGCTAGTATGCTCTTAAAACATGCCTTTGTTAGTCAAACACTATTTGCACAATACATGTGCAATTAGTCAATGACACATACTTGATTGATATAATGCCGAATAAGATGAAATAAGGAAAGAGATTGAACGGCCTTTTGAAAGGCACGAATGACGGGTAGTCTTCCATCTTTTCAAAGTTGTTTAACGCTACCACATTTCTTCTGCAAAATACACGCTATTAATAGAAAGGAGTGTATAAACTCTTTTCTTTCGTTTCGTATACGAGATGTCATACGATATTACTCATTTATAATCCGCGATATCATCAGGGGTACATGTAATCTTTACCACATTTTACGCCGTGATATCATCAGGGGTACATGTAATCTTTACCACACTTTACGCCGTAATATCATCAGGGGTACATGTAATCTTTACCACACTTTACGTTTATAATCCGTGATATCATCAGGGGTACATGTAATCTTTACCACACTTTACGTTTTCTACTTCAAACCCTTAGACTGCTGGGTGATTTTTTAAAAATAGATTTTTGTACGTCTGTTTTCCAAAACCATAAATATCTGCTTAATTTTGTTGAGGAAAGATATGTATGTATCTTTATATGAATATATATATATATTTTGAATATAGATAATGTTTTATGGGTCGACAGCTTTCATTACGAAATGAAGATTTTGTCATTGTGATTATCATTGTAACTATCATTGTCACTGTCATTGTCACTGTCATTGTTGGCGTCTTTGTCACTGTCATTGTCACTGTCATTGTCATTGTTATTGTCATTGTCACTGTTATTGTCACTGTCACAGGCATTGTCACTGGCATTGTCATTGTCACTGTCGATGTTGGCGTCTTTGTTACTGGCATTGTCACTGTCATTGTTGGCGTCTTTGTCAATGTCTTTGTCACTGTCATTGTCACTGTCATTGTTGGTGTCTTTGTCACTTTCATTGTTACTATCATTGTTACTATCATTGTCACTGCCATTGTCACTGTCATTGTCACTGTCATTGTCACTGTCATTGTCACTGTCATTGTCACTGTCATTGTCACTGTCATTGTCATTGTCACTGTCATTGTTGGCGTCTTTGTCACTGTCATTATTGGTGTAATTGTCACTGTCATTGTTGGTGTCTTTGTCTTTGTCACTATCATTGTTGGTGTCTTTGTCACTGTCAATGTCACTGTCATTGTTGGTGTCTTTGTCACTGTCATTTTCACTGTCATTGTTGGTGGCTTTGTCACTGTCATTGTTGGTGTCTTTTTTCATGTCATTGTTACTATCATTGTCACTGTCATTGTCACTGTCAATGTTACTGTCATTGTTGGCGTCTTTGTCACTGTCATTGTAACTGTCATTGTTGGTGCCTTTGTCACTGTCATTATTGGTGTAATTGTCACTGTCATTGTTGGTGTCGTTGTCTTTGTCACTGTCATTGTTGGTGTCTTTGTCACTGTCATTGTCACTGTCACTGTCATTGTTGGTGTCTTTGTCATTGTCACTGTCACTGTTGATGTCTTTGTCACTGTCATTGTTGGTGTCTTTGTCACTGTCACTGTCATTGTCACTGTCATTGCTGGTGGCTTTGTCATTTTCACTGTCATTGTTGGTGTCTTTTTTCATGTCATTGTTACTATCATTGTCACTGTCATTGTCACTGTCAATGTCACTGTCATTGTTGGTGTCTTTGTCACTGTCATTGTCACTGTCAGTGTCATAATTGGTGTCTTTGTCATTGTCACTGTCATTGTTGGTGTCTTTTTTTCATGTCATTGTCACTGTCATTGTCA
>OX401416.1:1649127-1659127 GCA_947846245.1 Cerastoderma edule
TTTTTTACCATATATTAGCAAATATCTCAAAATTCCGCTCTGAACTGTAACTACAATCTCAAGTATACTCGAAGCTTAACCATTATAAAAGGGGCAGACAAAACACATATGGGCCACGTCACGGGAAAAAGGGGCACTCGGACATAGCAAACAGTGTAGCCCCAGACCAGCCGCCACGTCACTGACGTGGCGGCTGGTCTGGGGTTATACTGTTTGCCATCTTAGAGGACATCAAGTTCTACCTTTAAATAAATACAAATGATAAATGTCGTGACTAGATGCTGGAATAATAGCGCTAAGAAAGAGCTTTCCATCCGGCAACAACAAACACATCATCTTAAATTCTTAGTTGTATTTCTAGTTGCACCGCTATCCTCATTACCCAGATCTTGGGTTCGAATCGGTGCCTGAACCATTGTAATGGCACATCATTAGAGTCCCCTCATGTGTGGTATGTTACGGGTTCGATACTCAGGCTGCGTGCCACACACACACTCAAAACAAAAGACAAACACTAGTGACTTTCCTTCATGGCATTTTGTATGATTTTATTGATAATCATATAATCAAATCTTGATATCAAGGATCTAGTGTGGGTCGAATGATACAGACGAAGATATTTTATTCTCCAGTTACAGCTTGGATTATCCAGAGAACCAGAGATAATGCGTCGGCCTCCGGACATGAGTGCCGTGGGTTCGAATCCCGTGATGAGCGGGTTCCGCCATGTGACCTTTCATTAATCCAAATTTGGCGCGAATACTGGTTATGATCCAGGAAGCAGAATCGTCAGTGATTAATCTGAGTTGTAAGAACTTGTTTCACAATCGATGTAAGATTATTAAGTTTAAACTTAAACTTGGATCATCCTAGTTAGGGTCGAGTGCATCTCTAAAGTAAGTGCTTCATGATAATGAAACACTTACTATAGTAATGCACTGAATCCCAGGAATGTCAGTTCAATATTAAGAAAGAATGAGTCTTGTTTGGACGAAGAGAAAGGGATAATAAAACTGAAAAATAACGAAGGCGAAGATATGCATAAACAAACAAAGTAGGTCATCATTGGTCGGGAATCATGTGATTATATACAGTCTCGACTTCCTATTGAATAATTATCAGATATCTACTTCTGAATATCCGTTTGTCTCTTAATATTGATATAAATCGATTACACACATCCGGAAATTAGGATGGATCGAACTTAAAACCAACAGTTGATCCCAGATATATCGAGATATGTTTGTGTTGCATGTATCTAATGAATCCGAGTAAACATGCTTATATGTACTCTGAATGGACCATTGGTCATGATCTAAATGTTTCACATACAGATTTTGAAGAAAATTCGAATAGTCAAAAGGGAAACAATTCCATTTCTATTCCGCTTCAAACTTACGTCTGCAAATTTTTCAAATTGTGTGCTATGAGACTGTGTCGTTTATGAAGGTTTTTTCCCCCGGAGATATCTGAGATTTGTTTTAATTCTTTTTCTTGAGAAGAGTTGTTAAATGCGGAACGAACCTTGAACCGGTGGAAAATCAGGAACATAATGAATATGCACTACACTAGCGACTTTCGTTGGTGGACATTGAACAAGCAGTGTTGTCAGTGTAAGAAAACATCCTGTTTGTAATTGCAAAAACACTCGTTCTGCGTACGTTAAGGTCGATTAGAAAGCTTTTTTTCGCGTATCTTAACACACGTCTAATGCAAGACTTAAGGTAGAATCGCCATAATGCCTCATTTTGACACTCATTCTTTCGCCAGTTTTCATTGGTCGTTCTCGGTATACATCGGTCTGGACCGGAAATATTCGCACCACACCGAATAGTTTCGGTCCCAACCGATGTATACCGAGAACGACTGAAGAAATCCGACGATAGAATGAGTTACAAGATGGTGAAATATCGGGATTGTACCTTAAACTACTACTCTGAAACATGATCATAGATTCTCACAGAGCGCACGCAGGTTATTTCAAGGCGTTTACATTTCGCGGCAAGATTTCGACCTCTTTAACTTCACGGGACTTTTTCATGCGTGAGAGTGGAATTAAAAGTGGTAAGTTTTGGGAGTTACAAATGCATGTGCATATCATGGATAAATTACTTTAAAGGTGCTTGTTAACACAAGAGAACATTTGAAAGTCGAAATAAAATTTTGTTGAAGCAATACAATGTTTGTATTGTTTGATTAACAATTGAAAATAGCTATGACAGCATAGTTAGTACAGGAAGCATCAGTTTATATGAGTACGTACAGTTTATATGAGGTAGATCTCAAAAGCGATTCCACGCGTTTGGATTAAAATACATGTCAATTCATTGTATAAACATTCTAAAGAATTAGAATCAATCTAAGTTCCCTTCCAATCACTTTTTTTCATTGTGTATCATATAGCTGTAAAGCTGTTTTGCAGTTTTAAAGAAAATAATTTCAACTTCCAAAGTTCCCTCACATCTGTGTACACGCACCTTTAAATAGCTCTGCGGGAAAAATACCGCCCACTATCAGATTGTGTGTATCCAGGGCACAGAACCGAATCATGAGGACAAATGGTGGATTGGTTGAATTCTGGTAATATTTAGAATGGTATTTAGCCCTTGTAGTAATGGAACCGACTTCATGCTTATGCAAACAGGTTAGATCAATGCATGCCGCCAATTTACTTGGCGGCTGGCCTGTGATCTAACATGTTTGCTACCCTGAGTATCTTTCCTCGTCAAAATTAAGCAGATATTCAAGGTTTTGGAAATCAGACTACACACAAGTCTATATTTATAAAATTACCAAGCATTCTAAGGGTTTATCTCGTAGTGTGTTGTTGATGTGAAAATAGTCATCCAGATTAATTTCTAATGCGATCTGACACGCCAATTTCCGCTGTCTTGTATGTTTATAACGTAATAACATACGAAAAGTGTCATAAGCCTTCTTTTCTGATAACTTTTATGAAATAAAGACATATTCGGTATTATATATAAGAATCCATTGAGACAAAAGAGGGAATTGCTCGTGATGAGCAATTTTCCCTTTTGTCGCAATGGTTTCTACTCAACATTATATTTTATATGTTTTTCGTTGAATATGTTACATACTAAATAATTGTCATATGCTGCTGCTTTCAATTTTGACCGCCCATACAAACCCTTATGTGGGAAAGTGTATATGCGCTTTGTTCCTTTATATGATTTAAGCAATACCAAACAATAACGACATTTGACAAGTTTGTTGCAGACGACTCTGGAAAACATTGTTGGAAAAGAAGAAATTGCTTGTCACAAGCAATTTCCCATTTTTCCACATTGATTTCCACCATATCAGAAGACTTTTTTCCAATTCTATTACATTTTGAAATGTCGCCTGTAAACTCTTTGAATTTGTGACAGTCGGACTTTGCGTTTGGTAAAGGGATAAGTGCTTGCTATATGTTTCAGACTCGATTTCAGAACAGGGCGGGCCAAATTAACAATATAATTGTGCGTGGATGAATACAAAACGGAAAAGGGAAGTTTAAAGGAATGGAAAGCTACATTGGATTTAACGTCGAGATGTTGTGGATCGTTAGCGTCTGTCTTGCACCGTTTGTATTAGGTAAGCCGTTTACAAGTATTGGTTCAAAATCGTTGAAAATTCTTCATACTTTATCAAAAGTGTATGGTCTCGTACCTGTTAAGGAGTACTTCCGGGTCGTAGTACCCAAAAGTACTCCCATTTAGAAATTTTGAGTTTCGACTTCTGGTGCATAGTTTTTCTAGTAAGAGAGGTGCTAGTAGAACACTGATGTGTTTCCTGTATAGATTATAGTCCTGCAATGCTCCCAAAGTTTGTTTTGATTGCTTATTGCAGAATTATTTGTTTGGGATGTATGAACACAAATGCCGGTACCTCGGCTAGATTTGACAGCTAGTGCACTGATTTTCGGACGGTACTAATACACTTTGCTCCGTAGAAAAAAAATGAGACGATTGAGGTGTCCATTTTATTACAGTTTCTGATAGTTTAATAGCCAAACTTGATGTTTCTGGATATAGCTAAGCGTAAAAAACACCATTCTTCACTCAGCAGAGTCTTGAAAATGCCTGATTTCACATTGGAGTCAATGGGAATTCAAGATCTCAAAAGTAACAGGCGTATGACCATATGTTGCTGTCATCATCATCGTCATCATCACAATCATTATTACCATCGCTACCATAAACGTGGTAAAAATAAACGTGGTTATCTTTCAAAATCTGAAACTCTGATGGTGTGTTACCTCATGTATAACTGCACAAACCATCTTAATACTATGTTGTCTTTTTTTTCTTTTTTCCTTTTTGTGTTTCTTTGTCTTAAATGCTATTGATTTTTTTTTGGGGGTGGGGGATGGGGGTGGGGTAGAATTGTTTCAACATCTTCAATACCATGTGTTTGGGTTTGGCATCTAATACACAGCCATTTGTCCAACGTTGTGCGCCTCACCTCATGTAGACTTTTTCTGACGGGTCCAAACTGAAATCATTAAATAAACACACAATAATGAAGTATTGAAGTATTAAGAAAACAACACACTTTCTTTGCTATGTAAGAAGGAAGCCATAACAATAAAAACAATCTAAAGCGTCAGCAGCACGAATTTTATCATCACTAACGTCCAGCTCATCTTCAGCAATATCATTATAACCCCAAATCTGCTCCTCGGCGTATTCATCGTCAACACCACTTCCATCGTAATAATCCGCGTTGACTATGTGTACATTCTCGATTTTCCAATAGCCCATAATCCTTGAGATTTTGAGGACTTCCGGTTAATTTAATTTGGAGAGAGAAACAGACAAAACCATTGAATCGAGATTGAAAAGGTCATCTATTGCTGACAGGTATGTTTAAAGGTCATTATTTATCGGGTTCTAGTTATTTTCTTGTTGAAACTAATCAATATGTTCAATTCTTAGTCTCCAATACCCTGTATATTGATAAACATAAACAAGATAAAATTCGTGAGTGGGTGGGGTAAGTTTTCTGACAAGTTGCTTTCGACATTTACTCTTAAATCATATAAAGACTGAACTTTTCCTGAGAATTGACATGACAATTATTCTTTACTGAAAAAATGAATGCTTTTCAACAAAATATTTGTCCTTTAATCGTTTGAGGCTGCCTTCCTAAGAGGGGTGAGTTGACAAGTTAATGTTGCATAAATTTAGTATTTGGGAAAACAGTTGGTTTCTTATTGAAATATTATTGCTACTTCCTTGATTATCATTTTTAAAAATGTAAATTAATGTGCTTGTGTAATAGTCAGGACGGTATCATTTTGTTTCATATAAAAGTTATTAAACATTTTGAATAAACCATATTTTTTTTATTTTTAGCAAACTCAAGATGGACCAGCAACCAAAAGCTAGGTCTCCACGTATGGCTGGTGACTACAAAGGATCTGTCGGGGCCTTTTGCTATGTACCAGGTTGTTTCTTTAAAACCTTGCTATGACATGAACCAAATCTACGGACCTTTTTTTTTTCATATAGGTTTTACATCACATCAACATTATTTCAGTTATGTAGCGATGCCCGACTCTTAATGATGGAGGAAGACCCCATACTCAACTGCCCACAAGGGCTGGTCAAGGCGGGTAGAACCATCGGCATTCCGTAAGTCAGTCGGGAGACTGCCTCTCATGAAAATCCATATTCCTCTCAGGATTTGAACCCACGCGGAGAGGGGCCATGTGATTTCAAGTTCTGTACTCTAACCACTAAGCCACGGAGGCCCCTGCGGACCTTTTCAAATGAGTTTCAAATAATGATTACAAATAAATGAACAGACATCATAAGTAATTCATTATCAAGATTTTGGCAAACATGTTGACAATTAAAGGATATTCACAACAAAGTTTTGGAATACCAAAAAGACTCTACTGTACAGTATAGTTTTTAAATAATATCTATTCAACATTCATGTTTTATGTACATATATACATCAACACAAATCTGCTATGTACAAGGCACAGTGATAAAGAAAGAACCGTTTTACCATGGATTTTGTTTTTAACTTAGATTTCTTCCATTATCTCTTTTAAACAGAAATATTTGTGCCGGACAGAGGAGTAACTGTACAAATGCTGACATGAAAGATACCGTTGACAAGAAGAGAACAGATGAAGACGTGTATGAACATTTCCTGTTTTTTTTTCTCTGAACTTTGAATCTAAAAAGTGTTTAATCTATGTTTTGTAGGGCAACACAAACAAGACTGACAGAAATGCATATATTTACCATACTGATTGATAATTGTAGCAAAACTGTTTAACTTGTGAGATAATAGCAACTTTTCACATAATATTTAAGAACTTTCAATAACTCCGTGGGTTAAAAGTAAAATCAAGGCACAGTAAGTGTTTTCATTCATTATTAAGTACAATATAAGGCAGCAGGTAGCATTTAAAACTGAGATACATATTGATTGCAAATTGTCATTCAATAATAATCTCTGTTTATTGCATATTCTGCCACGGATTTGAAAGACTAATTTACTGCAAAATGTGCAATAGGGTTAATTATTGTTCAATACAATAAGATAATAACATCTGCTTTAGTCTCAATAGTAAACCATTTAACTCATGGAAACATATTTTGAAGCAATTTTGGAGCATAACAAATTTGAGTAAAGCCACCATTGCGACTAAATTATTTTTACATTCTTTTTTGTCACAATGATTTCATTCCCTTGCAAAAATGCTCTCTTTTTTATTCTGATTACAGAGAATTATGATTGCTTATACTTTCTTTTTCAAACAATGAAGCCTTTACATTTTGTCTTGTGATCTGCTGTTGCTTTCATTGGTAATAGTCACAAATAAAGCTTGAATGAAGTTTTAAGGATAAATGACGAAATGTTGTGTGTCTACTTTCAATAGAAGATGTAATAGTTATTTGAATATTATACAAGGATTCTGTGTTTTGTTCTCAAATTAAACTCCTTTTTGTAAATTATTCAAGATAGATATTACACCCTGAAGATGACTTTGAAAAGTATACTTTTAATCAATAGTTTGTTAAAAAGAGTGAATGCTTATTGACACAACATTGTAGCAAAAGCTATGTTTAAATGTGGTAAATATGTAAACTTGTATGACTACTTTCTTTATTCTAACTACATAATGTTAATTATTCATTGCATTTTAAGAAGGTTTAACCAAATAAAGACTAACACTATGGCTTATCATTTGAACAAGTTTTTGTATAGATCTGCACTTGTTCTATTGGGAAAAAGTGTTAGTTATTACTTATTACCATGAATAAATTTTGTCAATTGTTTAACAATAGAATTGTCTTGTTTATTTCTACTTGTTATAGAAGGACGTTTGGTGCTGTAGATAATTTCAAAAAATGTTGACAATGATGGATTTCCTTCATAATACAATTTTTTCCTCTCTATTTCATCATTAAAACATAATGCTGTGAAAGGTTATAAGAATGATTCAGAGAAAAACATAAACTTACAACATATCTTTGGTGAAATTCTACATATAAAGGTTTCAGTATAAGACAATAGTGCAAGTACTTCACATATATATGAAGTACTTACTGAAGTCTTGCAATGAATCCTCCCTCATTCTGCATTCAGAGATTTGAAATTCAAATTCTATAGTTTGGTGGTTTTGATATTGCTCGAACAGTGTCTTCTGTTTCTCAATGCAATGCTGATATTGGTAGGACAGCTTAAACATGAGACTTTCTAGTGGGAATTTCCAACCACTTGAATGATAATTAGTCTTAAATTCTATCGTTGGATTATGGTTTAACCGGGGGCCTCCATGGCCTAGTGGTTAGAGTACAGAACTTGAAATCACATGGCTCCTCTCCGCGTGGGTTCAAATCTTGAGAGGGATATGGAATGTCATGAGAGGCAGTCTCCTGACTGACTAACGGAATGCCGATGGTTCTACCTGCCTTGACCAGCCTTTACAGGCAGTTGAGTATGGGATCTTCCTCCATCATAAAGCGTCGGGCATCGCTACACAACTGAAATGATGTTGATGTGATGTAAAACCCATATAAAAAAGAAATATATGGAATTACCATATTTTCAACATGTTTCAGTTGTGTCAATAGACATCCCTGCTCCTATTATTTCCTCCCCAGTCACTGTAAATAACCCTTCTAAGCCACTGACCACCTACCTCATACAAACATCATCGTTGCTCTGTGGTTTAGTAAAAATAATTCGACATGAAGCAGGCTCTTCACGAGCAATTTTTCCTTTCCCACAAGGTTTTCTGGTCTATCAGAAGATTATATTCCGATTTCATCACATTTTGAAATGTTGTCTGCAAACTCTTTCAATTTGGGACAGTCGAAAATTTGTTGTTTGGGAAAGGGTTAAAAAAGATTTCCAACAGAATGTATCAATGGACATTAACCCCTACTCCTGTTATGTCCACACCAGACCCTGCCAATAGCTAAACCCATACGAACATCAGTGTCCTGTGGCTAGAAATTTAAAAAGTCATAGTGCAATGACTTTCGAAAGAATATCGTACAAGTCGATGTATCGAACGCATATTGATGTATCAAGCTCGATACCAACTACATGTATACCTTTGTCTAATGACGATGTACCATTCATAATTGTTAGCAACTCGTATATCCACAGTGGTTGGTGTCGTAGGTTATATATTTATCATATCTGGTTTGAATCTTGACAATAGCTATCTCTTTGAAATTGGACTAACATATGACAAGACACTGCTTCCATGCCTATTACTATAACAAAGGGAACGTATGTAATACAAGTCAAGAATAAGCACTGTTCTTAAATTGAAGGAAAATATCTATTTCGCCCGATTTAGGATTTGCATATAAGCGATAACGAACGTATTGTTGACATTCATGTGTACACACACAGATGTAAACAAAAAGTCGGAAGTAAACCGGAAGTCCTCATATCGCAAACGTTTATGGGTAGTCGGAATAAGGAGAATGCAGAAAATCAACCTGTGGATTGGAATGGATATTGTGCAGCATTGATGAGAGAATCCCAGAAGCATGAAAAGGTGCACAAACTGCTTCCATATGACATATGACCATTAACCCATTACAAAAAATAAAGGCATTTTACCACTTTGTTGCTGACGACCCTTGAAAACAGTGTGGGAAAAGGAGAAATTGCTCGTGTCGAGCAATTTCTCCTTTTCCCACACTGTTTACCACTCTTTCAGAAGATTACTTTCCAATTTCATCGAATTTTGAAATGTCGTCTGCAAACTCTTTCAATTTGGAACAGTCGAAAATATATTGTTTGGGAAAGGGTTGATGAAGTCACGATCTTCACCGCCGTATGCAAAGGCCTGTTCAAACTCATCGTTGTTATCGAATGCTGCGATATATTAAATGATACGCAATAAGTGTTATATTGGACATAATTCTACGATTAGTGCTCATGCATTGCAACTTGGGAAAAAAAGGACATGACAATATTAATATTACTTGATTTGCGCATTGTATAGCTTTTATCAGAAAAGATACTTATATTTCCTCTCTCTACTTTTTGATTTGA
The DNA here is from genome assembly GCA_947846245.1 of Cerastoderma edule. Taxonomy (NCBI): domain Eukaryota; kingdom Metazoa; phylum Mollusca; class Bivalvia; order Cardiida; family Cardiidae; genus Cerastoderma; species Cerastoderma edule. The sequence goes on from OX401416.1 coordinate 1,658,674, forward strand.
ATTATCTTTAATGATATACCTCTTTCTGCTATAGAGGAATTATACTATGAACTCTTATTCTATAAATTATAAAAATGTTCAAATCACGAATCACATAAATCAGCTAACTGTCAGCTCGATGCACGATTTACATGCCACACCTTTACTGTCGTATAAATTATCTTCTTAAAAGTGAAGATTTACTTTGGTCTTGCATTTAGCTGTAAAAACGACGACTGGGGTTTAACCCAGTTATAAACACATCATTTTTTTAAGGCGAAATACAATGACTTATATGTGATTAACATCCGTGTTATATATCATCCGTGTTATTTAACATCCGTATTATTCAATATCGAAGTGTTGACACCCTAAAACGCTTATCTACAAATTTGCTTCACCCATAGCTTGTGTTTTATGAAACATTTTATGCCAAATCTTGGCGTAAATATAAAGCATGATTTCCTCTGTTTTA
>OX401416.1:1664127-1666863 GCA_947846245.1 Cerastoderma edule
AGTCCTTTCTCAGATCTTCAATGTAATTTCTACTTGTTGGGCTTTCTGAATTTTTTGGCGGGGTATTATGCATTTAATGTAAGGTCTAGAGTCTATCAAGTTTCTCAACTCGATCAAACTACGACTCAGATACGAAACCGATCTTGGAATGAATACTTTTTAAAGTGTCAACAAAGTGCAATGCATGCCTTCCATGTAAAATGATTCAAAACCTACCTGTACGCTTGCATATTACAGAATTTTAATAGAGGCATCAGGCTGTATGTCCCTCTCCCACAATACTTCACTTTGCTAAATGTACAACACAATTGTTAAGTTAACGCAGCGACAAACTGATGAAATTGTCCTTAACCCATTCCCAAACAGTAACAACAATTGACCAGTTTGTTGTAGACGACTCTGGAAAACATTTTCCCACAATGTTTTCTGCGAGAAGAATATTTTCCAATTTCATCACATTACTGGAATGTCGTCTGCAAACTCTTTCATATTGGGACAGTCGAACATTTTGCGTTTGGTAAAGGGTTAATGAACAATCGTCACAAAGTATTCTATTCAATACCATATGTGGCTGGTTGTTGAGAAGGGTTTTAGCCCAGATTGAGTTTTTATTGTTTTTTCATGTTCGGGCATGATATATTTTTCTATATGGGGGAAAAGTTTCCAAAAAAGTAGTTTTCTATTCGAAAGTCTAACCTCGGGTAAACATGGACGTAGGGAGTTTTTTCGAAATCATAAAACAACAACAATGATTTATGGTTGAAATGAATAACGATATATTTCAGTATGGCAGTTTTTGTTATTCAGTTTTACATGATTTTACAAAATGAAATACAAAGGTATTTTTTGTATGAACTAAGCCTTGATGATTCCCCTTTTTAGAGAAGAGAAAATTCCTTTCGATTTCACCGCAGCTTTTGTTTTCCTGGTACCAGTGCACACTTTGTGGGTGGAAACATCATAGTCTTTAGTACCAGCAATATCGGGATTCAATAGTTCTACAACGACTTTACCCGCAGCTTTAAGTACACGTCTGGCGTTTCCGGGAGTATATAAACTCTTCTGTACAACAGGTTGTTGGATTTCTCGATTGATATCATCAACAAGCGGTGGTGTGTCGAGTTTATACGTACACGATGTCAGATCATAGATACTCTCACTGAGCATATCCAAGTCTTCGTCAACTCCAGCATGCAGGGTCAATGTCGATTTCATGTACAGTTTGATCGCCGCCATTACTTTCTGTCTCAGAACGTGTGCATATCTGGCTAACTCATCTCTATTGATAAATTCACGTTTTCGCGCCCGAACATACTCGTGTGTGTTGCTATCATGAAGGATAACTTGCGCCAAAAAGTCGCTTTTCAGCTTTTCGATGATGGCTTTTCTTGTCTGGTATTCTTTTTCATCTTCAGTATGATACTTTAGAGACGATTCGGCAGCATTCACCATTAAACGATACTTTTGTTCTTTCGCTTTTGACTTCCAACAGGTCCTCTGCCATTCCTTTAGCTTCCCCAGTGTTTTCATGTAATGAGTGACGGACTGCTTTAATTCCTTCTTTCTTCTCACCAACTCTGAAGACATTTCCGGTGTAAATAACGGTTCCGTTTTCTCCTCGTTCTTCATCAAAGACATTTGTCGGAGTGTTGAGGATAGCTTTTTCAGATTGCTGGCTGACATTTTCTCAACATCATATAGCTCTTTGGAAAGAAATCCTTCCGATGTCTTGGTGTTTGTATCTTCACTTCTGTAATACAAACTTTCCAATCCTGTGACAAAATTGCAAATGTTGAAAAACACAACTCTTCCATCGTTGAACAACGATAAAATGGGTATTTTGATTTCTTCTTGAGACATATCTTTTTCGTGTCGTGTGCTCATTGAACGTAACTCGCTTTGACGTCGTTGCCGTTCCAACGCTTCTATTTATAGCCGAATGTAACGTCAATTACGGACGTGCAGACGAGTTCAATGTTTTAATATTACGTCACGACGTCACATTTTGACTGGTTCGTCGTAGTACTAATCACTCAGACGTTTGGGTTGTGTCTTTAACAAAGTGTTGAAGAAAAGGCGGAACCATTTTGTAATAAAGTAAAGAAGTGTCGTTGAGAAAGTAAAGTTAGCTCTCATTGATCCACAAAGCTATATCATTGCGTTGATTAACACAACTAATGGACAAAAATAAGGGATTACTTGCTCCTTTTTGGTGATTTCGGTGGCATAGTGATCTTGTCATCGTGTATTTATGATATAGCATTAACGACGCCAATTGTTAAGTCCTATGTTATGCTGTGTATGTGAATGACCTTCTATGTTGACGTACATATAAATAAAAGGATATAGGTTTTCAAGGGATGCAAATTGTTCCCAAATAAAGAAGATCTTTTAGGGTTTTAACAGGGGTCACCGATGTAATTAACTAAGTTTGGCAAACATTTTCAGCCAGACAAAAAGTCGAATTCTCTCATTTACAAATTGGGACAAATGAGTTCCTCGCTTTTATCCAATTTGACTTTAATAAGCAGAACATATCATACAAAATATACACACACAAAAAGGAAATCCATCAAAGTTATAATCTATTGCCCCTAACAGTCTATGACATTAGCATGGGGTCCCGGCCCGTGCGTGTAGGGTCCCGGCCCGTGCGTGCATATAACCTGCACTAGTGTGGGGTACACAAGGGCCAAGGTACCGTTTTACTAAACATTTTGTGGTAAATATTTGCGG